>QTSX02007220.1:0-256544 GCA_014839935.2 Entomophthora muscae
AAAATACAGCTAATAGAAATAAGATTTATTTCTATTATTTGTATAATTTACACTCTTAAACTTTTCTTCAGTAAACTAAGCATTATACTAATGTTCAAAAAACATAAGTTTATGACTTAAATGATACCAAAGAAGTTAAAAGGCTTTGAAATGCTTAAGCTGGCGCCTTGGCTTAAGCTAACAAATAATGATCCATATGTTGCCTCTCTTGGTCATCACCAGTTGTTGCCCCACCAAGGAACTACCAGACACCTTATATATCAATTGTTGTCATACAAGCAGCTCATTACCCCAAATGGCAAATCAAATATATTCTTAATAAAGCAAACATTAATCATACCACAAGTTCTGATATCAGAACTAAAAGTTCTACCAGCACTTTTATTCTCTTGATTGTGTAGCTCTTTATCCATGTAATGAATGTCAATGCTCATGCTATATTAATATTGCTTTTTTGGGTTATTTTGAGGACAAATCCCTTGCTTTGAATTTTGCTCCTTGAAATGGGTCTATTTCCAAAGTGGGAAATTCATCTGTTTGGTTTCCTGATCCTGTGCAGCTCACTTGCCCCACTTGGGCTTGTGATGAGTGATCCTAATGTCCTAGTATTATTTTGTGGTATCACTAAACAAAATATATTACAACTCTTTATCACCAATAAAAAATAAGTTCTATTCACATTTTTGTCTTTGTGTTTTCCAGTACTTTGGTGCCTCTCTCTAGCCATGCTTAGTAGAGATTTATTATTAATATCTACAAGGTAATTGCATCACCTTTCCTGCCAACTAACCAAGGCTTAGTACAAATCTAATCCTAAGGTTAGGATTTCCTTTTGTGTGTCTGTGCATTGCCTCAGAACACAACAAAAATGGTACTCACTACAGGGCTTCAAGCCCCTCAGTTATCCCTTTTGCCACCATGTTTGCAGGTCCTTTGCCTCCTCCTATAAAAGAGCTGTTTTACCTGAAATCAACAGTCCGCCTATCAAGGAGGATATCTCAGACCTGCCTTTTGTCCCCACTGTATTGAACCTTGGAAACAGTCCCTGTCTAGTAGCATATCCCATGGGAGCCTCTGAACTAGAACAATTCATGGCAATAGCTCTTGGGATAGCTTGTGATGGAGCCATCTCCTGTCTTTAACTACAGTTTAATTGAGCAGAATACTACAAATTAATTGTTGCACTGCAGCTCCTGCAACATCTCTTCTCAGCAGCTGGCTCTGCTGAGCATCTACTTTAATCCCTTGTGCAGCCCACCTTATCCCATCACCAAATGGTGTTGGGGCTTCATGTCCAAGAGATCTTGTCTCTCCAAGATGCTGTAAGTAATCATTGGTACCAGTTTGCTGCTTACCAGGAGTATATTCACACCATGTTCTCTTTGGTATCTGATAACCAACAAGACTCCATTACTTCTCAGGCTTGCTTGGTTACCTCCATAGAGAAATGCTCTCATCTATCCCTGAATATGTCAGGGAACTTCTGCATGAATTCCACCAGCTACAAAAACTTTGGCAAACCCAAGTAGACTTCACCCTGAATGCTTATCTCTCTGTATTTGAATGGCTTATGCAGCAGCTTAATGCATTTAGCACCTAATACTTTGATAAATTACAGCATGTGGCCAAGCACACTGCTTGAGGTCTCCATGAACTAAAAGAGAAGTTTGATCAAGAGAGATCTGACACAGCTGCCTCCATTGCTAAGCTTCAGACCCAAGTAAATGAGTTCTCTGCGCCTAAACTGGATGTTCCTTTTTCTCCTCTGTCTGACAATATGATGGATAGAGAGTAGTAGTTATGGGACAAAATCAGGGAACTACATACATCCACTTATAATCAAGGATGTCCCACAGACCCTCCACAGACAAACCCTCAAATAAAGCCCCAACTGCACAAGTTGCTACTCTTCAACAAGAAGTTACTGTTCTTTGTGCTACTGTGGCAGATATCACTAGTTCAGTTGGGCTTGTTGATAAAGATATTTGCTGCCCTGAGTTGTCCAGGAACCCCCAAATTGATTGTGCTACAGAATTAATTGCCCTAGCTAATGAAGTGAACTACCTGAAGCAAGATTACCTCAGTCTTGACAAGGATGTCCAAGAAATAGTGAGTTAATTAACTCTGTAAACAACAGATTATCCCCTTGTCTCTCAGTGGGATCTTTTTTAACCTCTTGTTTGGCTGAACTTTCAACTGTGGTGTCCACACATGGTTATCAACTAGATGTTACTGAGAAACAGACTGACCAAGCCAGCAACTTGGGTACCTGCACATCTGTTACATTGACTACTCTTGAAGAGAGTGTCTTCCAACTGTGAAACAATAGCCCCCTTCTGAATCTGAAGCTGAATTTTCTCTGTGTATTATTGTGATAGATAGTAATAATGGTGGTCCTACCCCCCAAGAATCACATCAAACCTATCTTCAAACAAGTCTTTGACCCTAAAACGTCCACCATTGCAGCCTTCCTGATCATCTACAAGACAGCTATGCAAAGAGCCTATGACAAAGTTAAGAAGGAGCAAATTCTAACCTGTTTGCACCCAATCTGTCAGGAGGTGGTGGTGACTGAACTGCCTTTCATTGATCTTTTGGAGTAGATGTAGCAGCTTATGATTGATAATTTTGGCAGCAATCTCAGTTTAGAAGTAAAAAGAACACTTTTATGCACATAGCATTAAAGCCTAAAGAGACCTTGACTGAGTTTGATGATAGGTTCTATATAGAAGGACAGCAATTGATAACTAGCATACATCTAACAGTGCATGAAGCCTACATGGCTTGTGCTCAAGCCTTCAAAGTTAATCAACTTCAGTGCCTTCATTTTAAAGCTAACAAGGTCATGCTCTTGTCTATGAAGAGCATAAAGACGCTGTTAAAAGACATGCACCTTAATCACTCTGGAGCTTTCATGCAAGAGAATTGAGTGGTCTCCAACTCCAGTTCTTCTTCCTGTGGCCCTTGCATTCTTACCATGAACTTGCAGAATCCTCCTCAACGTCAAGGTTGCCACAACTGTGGTCAGATAGGTCACCATTCTCAAGTATGCACCAACCCAAGGTTGAGGGGTTGATCCAAAAGAGCAGGCGGGAAAAGAGCAGTCAACCTAGAGGCAGAGATGCTCTGGGTTGACAATTCTTTACAGTCTCTTCCATCCCCCCCATCCATGGCATATTCTGAGCATGCCAACTCTAAAGCTCCTCCCATTCTACTATTATTCCATGACATCTCCAATGATTCAGACATGGATGATTCAAATATTGATGACTCTGACACCTATGGATGTTCAGCTCTAGCTGTTCCCAAAACCATTACTGCCCCTTATAAACTACAATCTATGAGTACTACAACCACTATCAAGCCTATGTCTAAAGCCAAAGAGATTGTCTCTTGTCCATACCTCACACAAGCTAAGAAGTCTCCTGTGCTAGTAGAGTCTTCTTAAAAAGAAGCTGAAGTATCTGATACTCTTTTCAAAAATTTATCAGTCTCACTTCCTCTTCTGACTGTTTACAAGGAGTTCCCAGGTCTGAAATGCATGATCAAAAATAGGACAAGGAACTAGCTGAAGCCCAAGATATCCTGGTTGTCCTCCCACTCTTTGGTTGTACTGTAAATTCAGAACCTGAACGTAAAAATGCAGGATTGCCAAATCCTTGGTCCAAATTTCAAATCACTTTTGCGGCCAACTCAGCTGAGTGAAAAATAAAATATTTAATATAATCAAACATTTAATTTGACTTTTTTGATTTATTTAAATTGGCAAATTTCAAATCTCTTGAGAAGATAACTCAACTGACAAAAGACAAAACCCAGCAAAAAATGCAGGATACATGAATCAGAAATGCGGGATTCTAATGTATGATTTGAGATTTCCTGTATTTCAAACAAATCATAGACATCATGTAAAACTTAACAAATCTGAAATTGCCGGATTGTCAAATCCAAGAACCAAGTTTCAAATCAAAATGTGGTGAATTCAAAATAAATATAATTTATGGGTGTCTCAAAAAGGATGCTAAAGGATCTAGAGTGCATTGTGCTAATTCTTTTAGAAATCATAGGCATTCCCAAAAATCACCCTTTTAATTTTAGGACAGTTAAAGTTTAAATCAGAATATCCAGCAACTTAACATACTTAACAATAAAATTGACTAAAATATACACTCCTCTTTTCAGTTTAATTTTTTATATAAAAATTTATTATGTCTTCTTCCAATAACAACCAAGTCAACAAGCAGTTCCTTGGCCTTGAAAAAATCATGCAGGGTCACACTGGGTCTTCCAATAGTGAAGCCTTTGTCTATGGTCACACCCAACCTGCATGCCCATCCTCAAGCACTAATTAGGAGTGTGTTCTTTTTCCCGCATCCTCAAGCATGGCCTTGCTTGCCCACCATGCACAAGCAGCTGCCAACCTAAATCCCTTATCAGCAATGGCATCCAGAACCAGCCATTTTAGCCATGGTGTCACCCAGAGAGCCCAGGACCCTGAAACAGCCAATCAGATGGCATTGACCAGTTCCTGTGATGAACACATCCCTCCCCCAGCCAATCAGCCTGCAAGACAAAGAAGAAAATTAATCACTCTGGAGATTGTTATTGAAATGGTTGAAAAGCAAGGGATGCTTATGTCCCTTGGGGAAATTGCGGCTGCAATGAGTTTTTCAAAGTCCACTGTGGCTGCAACCCTTCAAGCCCACACCAACTGTGGCCCCCCTACCAAGAAGACCTCAACTGGTGACCGTACTTTGACCAAAGGTGACACAGCCCATCCCCTTATGATGGCCTTTATGGAATGTGACCTGCAGATGCCCCTGGTCCAGGTACGTCACCAGCTGGGACTCCACGGCATCTTCACCAACAAAAGAACAGTGAATTTGTGGATTCACAGAGTTGTGGTTGCTGCCAGAATCCTATCCAATCAGGTTCCTGGTGGTCCCAGTTTGGTGGATACCAACCCATAAAATTCAATCATCATCAATTTTATTAAAGGGAGGGCAATGAGGGCCTTCAATGACGTCATCTTCCTATCATACACTAAGATTTTTGCAAGTATCCAAGACTATGGAGAGAAGCGTATCCAGTCTGATGTATACAAGCGTGGTCCAATCCTGTATTGTTTTGTCAGGGTTTTGTTGGCAGTTTCCCCATTGGGCGTCTTTATTACTTGGCAATATCAAACACCGCATATGGGTATGCCTACCAGACAGAGCTCAAGGCCATGCTGGAGGAGTGGGCCACACAAAACACCGTGCACATAGTTGTACTGAGTGTAGAGATGGAGCAGCGGGAATGGACAACCCAAGAAATCAGGGCTGCGGGGCATACCTGCTGGTCCTACCTCATCAACCACGTCAACATGCATCTTGCAGATGTATGTCTTTACAATTTTGGTTCTGCCCTCAGGCGCTTAAAGCCTGCCACCTACAACAAACTATGCACCCAAATTGATAAGGGATATGAGCTTTTCCCTTCCGCGTTTGTCCAGGACTTTTTTGATCTCATCATTTTCTATGCAAGTGATAGTGATAAGTCCAGAAAGGACTATTGCCTTCCCCCTCGCCCATCCATCTGTTTTGTCAAGCCCACATATGTGACAGAAGAAGAATTCAAGCAATTGAAGCAAACTGCTCTTGCTGCCCCTTCCCAGTCAACAAACCCTGCCTCTGCAACCCCCCCACCAAGCCACCTGCTTTCCAACCCTGACTCCCAAGCCATTATCAATCCCCCAATATCTTGATGCCGCCCCTTTCACAGGCGCAGATGAAGGCAATGTTCATTCTGCCAATTCCCTCCCCTTCCCATCCTTTGATCAGTAAAATAAATCTTTTCTTTGTGACAACTTATTAAAATTAATATATTTCTTTCAATTCATAATTAATAATATTTTCTTTTTTACATTATCAACATTTCCCATAATTAATGCAATGTTGTACATTTTACAAATAGCTTTAAAGTATTAGCATACATATTTTTCATCATCATTAATAAATTAAAGACAATAAACGTAAATATTGCATTAGAATATAGCAATTAGATGTAAACTCTTGATATTTAGAAATTATGTGCATAACTCAATGCATTTTGATTAATAAAATTCATTGCAAACTTAGCCTTTTCCATTGTAATTTAATGAAATGGAATGTGTTTTTATTAGAGAGTCATTAACACTTAGTACATATATTGATACATAGTGCATTTTACAGCCTGTATATTTATCTATTGGTAATAACTCTATAAACTTTTAAGTTGGATTTTGCAAGGTAATATTAATGTAATGTGTTAATAAATTACTGTTCATTATCATTAATTAGATGATTTTCTTTGCTGTGGCAATTGTGCATTTTCTGATATTTACACACTAGTATCCAATTAGTTGGTTTCACATCAAATTGCACAGGCAATAGGAAATCAAGCTGCCACCCCAATCACATCTGGTCTTGGGGTGGCGGCTTGATTTCCTATTGCCTGTGCAATTTGATGTGAAACTAACCAATTGGATACTAGTGCGTAAATATCAGAAAATGCACAATTGCCACAGCAAAGAAAATCAGCCAATTAATAACAATAAACAGTATTCTATTAACACATTACATTATTATTACCTCGCAAAATCTGACTGAAAAAGTTTACAGAATTATTACCAATAGGTAAATATACAGGCTGTAAAATGCACTATGTATCAATATTTGTACTAAGTGTTAATGGCCCTAATATAAACACAGTCAATTTATTTTAAATTGTAATGAAAAAGACCTAGTTTAAAATGGATTTTATTAAACAAAATGCATTGAGTTATGCACATAATATCAAAATATCAAGAGTTGACGTCTAATTGCAATATTCTAATGCAATATTTACGTTCTTTGTCTTTAATTTTTAAATGATGATGAAAAAATGTATGCATTAAAGGTAGTACTATAAAAACCAGTTTTTTGATGGAATTCAAACATAATGTCAAATATTTACACACTTATCAATGAATTAGAGTCATTCCTCCAAAAGGTTGTCAAGCTTGAATACAACATCAGGTAAATTGTGGTAAATCAACTGGGAAATGAGGGAAGAGCCTTGGTCCAGCAAAAGGAAATTGCAAAAAATAGCCTGGGAACAATAGTTAATGAAGAACACAAGAAAACAATTTTAATCTTCAAAAGGAAATACTCAAGTGGTTAGATTTCAAAAGTGAAAGTTACAACTTGTGGGAATTTGTAAAAACCAATATAAAGAGTACTCAAAAAATCAAACTAATTGAAGGAAATGAAATTTCAAAGGGAATTGACACAAATGAAAAGGAAACTGACTAAATGGAAGCAGATGAAAACAAAACTCAGTCAAGAAGCAGGAGCGCTTCAAGAAATACAGAAATTTTATTAAATAAAAACCAAGAAGAAACACAAGTTGCAAGAAATATAAGAAAAATTAAGCCTAGAAAAATTAATGAAGAGCAGCCAACGCTCATGAAATTTGCTGAGGTGGCACCTGTGGCTGAGGGGGCCACAGGGGAAACAATTAGTAAGTCTTTTTATGTTTTATTTATATTTATTTTAGTCATCACCATGAATGGGGACAAGGTTGCAGAAGTGGCAGCTTATACACTGAGTTGGTTTTACAGGGGTTACCAGTCACTGGTGGTCCCTGTAAAACAAATAAATAAAAACCAAATAAATAAAATAATTCAACAAATATGAATAAATTTTCAAGTATTGAAACTAAAGATAGGGAATATTTACCACCCATGGGGTGCTTGCCGTGGTTAAGGGAAGCTATAAAATAGGATCAAATATCAACTTCAAAGAAATGAAAGAAATTTGCAGGGATGTCAAGTTAAACTTTGATGAATATATCTATGAAAGCATTCAACAATTCCCATTTGCAAATATCAACAAATATGAAAAAAACTTAATAAAAACTGACTTTCAAAAAGGAACTGAATATTTAAAAACTGAAAATTTCAATGAAGTATTCAAAGCATCATCAAATAAAGTTGGGGACACAGTCCTTGTTAACACATTTACCCCTTTATTAATATTGTTCACCAAGGCATGGGGGGCTGATACAAGTCAGGCGCCCCCAGAACCCTCTTCAAATTCAATCAAACATTCTATATCAATAGGTTAGTTCAAGTCTTCAAAAAATTGTACATTTTCTCCAAAAATATACACCTTGCAAAGAACTCATGTTGGGGTATACCTGGGAATTCTCCTACATTGCATATTAAAAACCAACGTCAAAAAGTTGGAGGATGTACCTATTCAAATGAACATATGCTGGTTAGCACCCAAACACCAGAAGACACCACAGGGGTATAAGACAGTTGAGCACGTCCTGTATGACTCCTTTGCATTGGCAATGTTGTACGGGTACTACATGCCCCCTGAAAAAAGCCTATTAATTGATTCACTCACCCACCTTTCTTTTATTAAACTTTCAACAACTACTGGGGTACAGGGCGCCACCCCTCTAGCAATCACATCCAAGGTTGTCCACCACGTACAGAAGAGTATGTGGATCTAATTAGATGCTCTAGCCAAAAATTTAATTTCAGGGTATAATTTCCTGGAATAATTGCATTCCCTTTGCAATTAGCATCCGCTCAATAAATATTTTTCCCTTGCAAATTAAATTTTATTTTTTTAAAGTTTTTTATTTTAATACTAAAATTTTAATATTGAAATATGTAATATTAAAAATTTTATAGTAGAATTTTAATTTTATTTATGAAAATATTAAAATTTTAGTATCTAAAAGTTAATATTAAAATTTTATTAATACATATTTCAATATTGAATATATAACAATTAAAATAAAATAGTTGAATTTTGAATATTTAAACAAATAGATAAATTTTAAGATTTATAATTATAATTTTACTTTTAATATTTTAATTTAAATTTAAATTTCAGTAGGTAAATTATAATACAGTAGTTCTAAAAGCTATGGCAACAACCATAAATTACCTCAGATTTAAACAAAATGATTTCATATTTGAACAAAATCCAAGTTGCATGAGATTCAGGATTCAATTAATTTATAAAATTTCAGTTAATAAATGGACTGTCAAACAAAAAACAAAATTTCACTAGCCTATTATACAAAATTATATTAAACATCAAGCAGTGTAGTTTAAACCACAAACAAAATGAACTGACACAACAAGTAAAATGGATGGATGCTGTTCCAGAGTATATTATAATCCAATCAGGATTCATATGAGGCACCAACAGAAGGACTAAAATGAAACAAAATTTGAGCAATCTAGAAGCAAGATTCCACAAGCACAAAAAAAATGAACTCACACAAGATGTGTAGTATGAGCAGCCTAAAATAGAAAAATAACAGTTTAACAGCAATTAACAGCCATCCAATTTAGGAACAGAGGCATTTGTTTTCATTTCCATGGCTTCAGATTTGTATGGAATGGTTTTGACAACCTTCCAAATATGGACTCAAGATTAAAATAAAATAAATCATAAAATTTTAAACTTCTACTTTTAGTGATTTTATCCTAGGTTTTGTTTCAAGATGATTTTACTAGCAACATTTTCAACAGCGCCAGCAGCCAAGCAAGCTTCAATGGAGGCAAGGCTCAGAACGTGGAGGCACCTGTTTACCCCCAAGCCTTTGAGGCAGGTAACAAGGAAGCTGACCTGTACCTGACCACTGATCCTATGTCTTTGACTTGTTTGAGAGTCACATAGTGTCTAGCTCTGATCCTGCTCTTGTACCCACCCCTGCACAAGCTTCCCACCAACCAACCAATCAGGATGGCAACCTTGATTTGGAACAACTTCCTGCCACCAGCCAACCTGCCCCCCTACAGCTAATCAGGATTCAGCTCCCCTGGACCAGCGCCCCAAGCAACAAATCATCATTGCCCAAATTCTTCAGGAAATTGTGGCACTGAATCTACAGGGTCTGTCCTGGGAACAGATTGCCGCCCAGTTGCAATTTACCCAAGCTACTGTCATGCGGAAATTCAACAACCTGATGAACAGGGGGAATCTGATCAGGACAGCCAAGAAGTCCAAGAAGGCCCCTGAGTCATATCTACATCTGAGGCATACCCAATCATGCTTGACCTCCTCCAGCGGGATCCCAAGCTTCCATTGACCCAGGTCCAGAAGCAATTTGCGCACCATGGCATTTGGGTGTCTGAGCGCATGGTGCAGCTCTGGATGTATGGGAAGATGGCTTTCATACAGGTTCTTACCAATTTTGCTGGCAACCAATGGGATGGCGCTGAGGATTCTTTGTATGACACTACCATCAAATCAACCCTGGTCTAATGCCTGACTAGTCTAACTGATGATGTCATGTTCATCTCCTATTACAAGCTATCAATAGCTTTTGATGATTTTGGGGAGCAAGGAAGAGCTGCCACTCAAAAAGGAAGGAAGAAGGTCAAGAAGGGGATGTTCATTGGTGCATTTCTGGCTATTTCAGCCAAGGGTTTTGGCAACTATTGAATAAACCCAGATTTCATTGATGGCTACAAGTACAGCCTCATCCTTGGTGGATTAATCAACTCCTGGGATAGCTCAAATTCCAAGTACCGGGTTTTCTTGAGCCACCAGATGGAGGGTAGCTCCACTGCCCTTGAGGCCATCCAGGGACGCAGGCGCCAGGCCTCAGTCTACCCCGCTAGCCATGCAGACGTCCATCTGACTGATGTTGTCTTCTTCAACATGGAATCCACATTACAGGAGCGCCGCCCTCAGGCTTTCAACAACCTCTATCTTGGGGTGCTTGACCACAATTTTCTCTTTGGCCACCAGATGGTGGCTGACTTGTTTGTGCAAATGGTTTTCTATGTGAACATGGGCAATCAATCACATAAGGATAAGTGCCTTTCATCTCAGGCCACTGCCACCTACCAGCTCATCCAGCCAATGACTAATGAGGAATACAACAAGTGTTATATGGCAGCCATCACGCAAAATCCTCCTGCCTCCACCCGGCCACCAACACCCTTCACCTGCAAGCCAACCTACCCAATCCCAGACCTCCCAGGCCAGCACCGCCTCTACGTCTTCTTTCCTGCGCTATTTTAACTCCTAGGCATCACTCTCCTCCACCCCAATAAACCCCTGTCACCAAAAATTTTCTATTTATATTATCTTTTTTTGAATTTCAATTGTTCATTTTCTCTTTGTTTATAGTTGATTTGATTCTTTATGTTCAGCTTATTTCTATAAAATCATATATTTACTATGCCATGTATCTAGATCCAGAGCACAGTAATTTTAGCACTTAAACACACTCTTGTGAAAATATTAACAATGATTTGGTGATCAGTTAAATTTTAATTAGAAAATTATAGTGTTAACTGTTTTTAGATAAAGTTGTTACTGATCTAAATTCAAAACCTTAATTATAAACTTTAAGCCAATCAGGAGTCAAGTGATAAAGTGATTGTTGTGACATAAAGGGTCATTAAATAATTCTTTGGTGTATGTTTGCTAATTGATATGATTGGCTGGATGTTTTGCCATTGTACAACATTGCCACTGTGGCAAGTTGTTGATGGACTAGTGCCCAATCAGCTGCTAGGTTAGCACTAGTCCATCAACAACTTGCCACAGCAGCAATGGCGTATAATGGCAAAACATCCAGCCAGTCATATTAATTAGCACACATACATCAAAAAATTATTGAATGTCCCTTTATGTCACAACAATCACTTTATCACTTGGCTCCTGATTGGCTTAAAGTTTATCATTAAGGTTTTGAATTTAGATCAGTAACAACTTTATCTAAAAACAGTTAACACTATAATTTTCTAATTAAAATTTAACTGATCACCAAATCATTGTTAATATTCTCACAAGGGGGTATGTCAAGCGCCAAAAATAATATGGTAATCAAGGAAACAATGCCAACACAAAGAAACAACACATATTGATTTGAGCGTAAAACATATACAAAATGGGCAAAAAGATGGGATAATGTAGTAAATGAGAAAACAAAAAGGAATAAACAAAAAGGCAACAGTATTAAAATAATACAGAATTTATTGTGGCAAAAGCTATAAAAACATATGAAAAGGTTAGTAAAAAATCAATGAGAGAATTGGAGAAGCTTCTGAAGGATCTTGACTTGGCAATTGCCAAAATCAAAGACATTGAACGCAAGGTCAAAGACAAAGTTAAGTCCGCTGTCCTTGACAGAGAAAAAATAGAAAATGTGTCTGCAAAGGCCCTAATGACAAAAATGCCAGACACCCCTGATAAGACCATTGAGCGTCTTCTCAACATCCAGAAGACAGTGTTTGAGGGCCTGCAATTTAAGGCATACAATTTTTCTGCACCGTCCATCTGGGTTGATGACCCAGAGATGTATGAACATCTCAAACCCGCCAAGCGTGCCAGAACAGAGGATACTGAATTGCCAGCACAATTGCTTGCACCAAGAATGGCCAAGCCTGCTGAAGCGCTGGCAAGGAAGAAACACGTGAAGGTAACATGAAAAAATAAAATTAATAAAAATTTGCAAATAATTACCTGTTTTTTAGAGAACATAGACAGTAAACTCTGCCAAGTCCTGGTCCCCTTTGTCCCTACTACATTCTATGCCAACTACGCCACTCATGTGGCCAAGCAGTTGTATCTGTCCCCCTATCTTGCAGGAGCTGGAGGACCGCATCCATGGGTCCTTTCCTATGTTGCAGGAGGCATTGGCTGGGCTGACGCATGGCAAGGGGGCATCCAAGTGGGCAGTTACTGCCTACAAGGATGCCCAACTGGTCTTCCTGGGCCCATTTAACCTCAGTGGAGTTTACTGTGTAAACTCCATTGAGCTTGTTTAGGACATCCTGGCAACGCTCCCATTCAAGAATGTACCAGAGATGGGCCTGCTCATGCGGCTGCTTGCTTCTGCTTCCCGGTGGAGCACACCCTATCTTACCTTCTGGAAAACTTTGGGTGCATGGTGGGGAAATTGGCTGTTGCAGACGCAACAGCTGTCAAGAAAACTAAGATTCTCCTGGCGGACTTTGGGTTAGCCTGGACTGCAGATGAGACAGGGCTCCCCTTGGCAATGGATCTTATCTTTGCAAAGACCAGGCACAATAAGAAGATCAGTGTGGTTTATAATAAATTATGTGAGTTTACGGAAGCCTTTGCTGGGCAAAGGCTTCACTTGGTGGTTTACCTCGGGTATCTTTTCTTCTTTGGGTGAGCGCTAGCATGGAGGATCTTAACAGGGCCCTTCTAGGAATCAACAAGGCCCAGCTCTCACTTGACAGGAAGAAGGTCCCCCCTGGGTATGACTCAGTGGATCACGTCATCCAGGACGCCCTGGTCCTGGCTGGTATCTACGGGGTTGCAGCCCCGCCCAAAAAGCTGCTCCTCTATTTGCACCTAACCCTACTCCCCTTCATCAGCAGGTGGAAGTTTTTAATAAGGGTGTATCCACTGTCCACAGTGTGGCAGTGGAGGTTGTGCGCCACCTCCATTTCATGGTGGGTATATACAGAAGAACTCACTACAGGCGTTGGTAATAAATTCTCTCTTCTAATAAATTTCATTACAATTCATATCATTTTTATTATAATAAAATTTTCTAATTCTTATTTTAGCAAACAGGATTTGCAGAATATATCCCAAAGAAGGTCTTAATAAAAGCATTATAATATATTTTAATAAAATCTACTTCTGATTTGTACACATTACAATTAACTTTTTTGATTCTTATACTTATTTGCCACAAGTGATATTAATGGCTTTGCGTAATCCAGTATCAAGCATTTGGGATACCCTTAGATGACACAATAAAAAATAATTATAAATAAATAAATTTATAACCTTCATTGATTTTCATACTGAATGTTATTGCAGGCTTGGAAACATCTAAACATAAAATGATAATTAACAAATCTTGAATAGTAAATTAGAGAATATAAAAAATTGGACACACTAAGTCTTTAATTGATTGGCTGTTTGGCTAGGCATGCAGGGATAAACAAATCAGTGTGGCCATAGAATTTGGCCATGGTCTCAGCTGAGAGGGTGTGAATCCTGGCCTGCAGCAAATTAAAAGGTCCTTGGTCCCAGTTGGGGTTCCTCTCTTGACAACTTGCTTGAGCCACCCAAAGACTTCATTGATGGGTTTTAGGAATGGCAAATAAGCAGGGAGGAAGAGAAAGCGCAAATTTGCTGTGGCTAATTGCTGGGGGCCCCCTGCGCTGTTGGTGTCAATCATTGGGAATTCCTCAAGAATGTCAGCCACTTTATGGAGACCAACATTGTCCAACACAATGACATTGATGAAGCCAGGGCTTGTGCGCCTCAGATGCTCCTAGACCAATCAGAGAAATGATAGGAAGATAGGGTTGTTGTGGGAGCCCAGTATCATTTGGTATAGCTCAACCCCCTTTGGACCAAGAAGAGTCACCATTTAGTAGGCTGTGGCGCAGACTGCAGCACGCCAAGCCATCCTGTCATTTGAGCCTTTGGGGACATAGCCATATGCATTGCTCATAGACAAGGCAAATGCTGATTCTTCAATATGGTAAAATTTGACTGTCCCCTTGGCTTTGAGGGCAGTGTACGCCTCTGCGTAGTTTTTCTGGGTCTCAATGTTGGTTGGGCTGCTTCTATTATATGGAGATACCCTGAGCTTTTTTCAGGAAAAGTGAATTCCCTTGAGTAGATGGTAGTAAAAGGAAATTGAGGCCTCAACCCCAAATGTAGATTTGACCATGGCCTGTATATTTGCCAGTTCAAGATGGCAATCCCGGGTTATCTACTGGCAGATTGCCCATTTGTGCTCTTTGGTGAGCATGGTTGACACACACAAGAATTATCCATAGAAAGAACTCAGCCAGTATTGATGAACTTGTTGAATGTCTTAGAAGCGTACTTGGGATCCCCCCAACAATGGCCGCAGCTGCCTTATAATTGCCTGATTCACGCATTAGCTTAAGCAGGATGATGCGTTTGATATCAGGAATACACTTCTGAGCAGGCTTTGTGGGTTCAGACAAGAAAGGATCCTGATTGGTGACAGGCTTGCAAGGCATGGGCACCTTGGTGTAAAACGCAGCAACTTTCTTCAACACTAACTGCCCCTCATCAGTTTGGTAGAACTCAGGCTCCTTGTCCTCTTCCTGATTGCTATCACTGATGTAGGGCTTGTAGCTAGTATCAAGTACAGGCTTCACCTTCTCCAGCATGGCTTACAGGATCAACTCTTGCCGGTACACAATGTCAAACACATAAAAAGTAAGTTCTACCTCCTTGTTTCTAACTTTCTTTGTAGTGGTGACCTTGGTGGGCTTCTGGGTCAGCTTTGGGACCCAAGGGTCAATGCTCTGCACCCTAGCAGCTTGTGCTCCTTGAACCGGCTGTGTCAGTGCAGTGTCACTATGGAACTCTCCTCTTCTGTCTCATCCTTGAGTAGGCACTTAGGTTGCACTAACTCTATTCTTTGACCCGTAGGGGCAACTGCAACTGCAGCGCACAATGGGTGTATTGGTACTCTGTTATTGTGTTCCTTCCATTTTAAAATTTAATAAAATATTAAATAAATTTCAATTAAGTTACTTCCTAATTTTATTTTTTGCTTTTATCTGAATATGGATATTTAATTAGAGTTTTTCCCACCCAATATTCCAATTATAGATTTTTTTATTTCTTAATTAGTTGTTTTTGGGTTTACAACGCCCATTTTAGAATACTCAAAAAAATCCACTCATTTTCCTAGATTTTACTGCCAAATTCAAACACCTAACACAATATTTTTAAAGTTTATGTTTCAGATCTTGTGTCTTATTTTAGATACCTTGGTATCATTCATGATTACAATCCATTGCACACATTGTGTGTGTGATTTTTTTATGTAGTGAGTTGCTATTGTGTTTTGTTTTTGGTTTGGGTTTTGACTTGCCTTGCTTGGGTGTATTTTGTCACTTATTCACATAGTAAACATATTTACACCAAAAGTCAACTCACACTATTTTATTTATGAATCAATGTATTTCAGATTGTATTTTGAATGGTTTTTCTTTGCATGTGAGCTCTTTGTTGCTGTGTTGACTCATTTTGCCCATTAACTCCAATAAACCCTGTTAACATAGTATATATTTTTTACCTGATAGTTGGATTTTGTTTGAATCTGAGGTATTTTTGGTTGTTGCCATAGCTTTTAAAACTACTGTATTAATATATTTAGATATATTAATACAGTAGTTAGAGTTACAACCACATCAAATAATAAAAATAAGTTATTAATGTTTTTATTTACTAGCTTGTCAAATACAGGTTCATTTATTACATATACAAACAACAAGAATTGAATTTATCCGCATCATGTGGCCCACTCCACTTATATTCTAAACAAGAGATTGTTTAGAACTTGAATTACCTTTCCTTGTAATATGCTTTGATAAATATATTCAATATGCTTGACCTGCGTCCTAAGTACTAATTAGTAAGCAATACATAAAAATCATTGGCTTCCGTGTTGTGTGGCTATAGTGGCACTGATTTAATAAGGATCAGATGATGACCTGCAAGATCCAATTTGTGGCTTAGAAAAGCCAAATACCATCAACAATTCACAATTATTTAAATAAATCAACTTATTTCTATCTTTTTTTAATTTATTTATTTGTTAGCGCAAAAGCCAATAATAATATTCAGTGCATTATAATAAAAATATTTGTCCTCATAGCTAGTATAATTAATTTTACTTACCTTTTCTGCATACTCTTATATGTCTATAATACAATCAAACGTCACGTCATTATATATAAATAATAATTTTTGAGTCCTACTAAAAACAAAATAAATAAAAATAAAAACAAATAAAACCCAGAGCGCCCATTTATCTGATTGGCTTGGAGGCCGCGGCTTTGAGGAGGAAGGATTCTGAGTGCTTGTAAAAAGCTGCCACCACATCAGGTGGCATTGCAAATTGACTGACCTCAAGAGTATTGAATAGATCCTCATTGTCCTGAGGAAGGCCTTGTTTCACCTTATTCTTGATCCAACCAAACACCTCCTTAATTGGGTTCAGAAATGGAGAATACGGGAGAGGAAGAGGAGTCTCATTGGGCAGTCAGCCAGGCAGTGGTTGGCCAAATGGCTATTTTTATTGATTGGCGGGAACTTGGCACAACCAGATCCACTTTGTGGAGCCTGGCATTATCCAGCACAACAATGTTGGTTGTACTGTGGTAGTTGATCCAGAGATACTCCTTTACAACTCAGAGAAAATCAAGAAAAGTCCTGCTATTGTGGGAACCCTTGATCATTTGGTATTGGTCCAACCCGCAAGGACAAAGAAGCGCAACCATTGAATAGGTCTGGGAACAGACAGCTGCACAATGGGCTATGCTGTCCTTGGACCCCTTCTTAATCCACCCATTGTGGCGGATCCAGGTCTAACCAGCCCATCCTGCCATTATCCTGCCCTTGACTCTTATTGTCATTACCTTCCTTTGACAAAGCTTTAAGGATCTTTGTCTCCAGGGAGGCAATTTTATGGGACAATGCTTTGTTATCATCCCCCCAATGGGCCATGATCTCAACGCTTTTTCCCTCTCTTGCCTTTAAAGCCTCAATTTCACAATTTGCCTTTGTTTTCACTTGTTATAAGATTTTGTCCCATCCTACTAATAGGTTCCAGGAATCCCACACATAGATTTGGTTTCCTTGGGTGGGAGTCCCTTCTTTTGCAAAGTAATTGGAGTATAACTTTTTGAACGTAGCCTTTAATTCCACCAAGGACTCCTCAGGCACAGTCTTGGTGACCTCCAAGCTTGCCCAAGCTTCCTCCAACAAACTTGTAGGAACCTCTTTCCTGGCAGCAGCAGTTTCCATGCAAAGTACTCCAAATTTAGCCCTTTCAAAATTTAACAAAGAAGACATAATATTGAAAAGTTAGTTGAGGGGAAAGTGTCAAAATTGACAATATATCTTTATTAAAGTTTAGCTGTTTTTGCTTATATACCATCTGGGGCATATTTGGCTGAAAACCCCTCCAGTTCCTGAGTCAACCTATGATTTATCTCACGTAGTCTATGGCATTTGAGTCATCTAAACCTAGATCTTTACCTAAAAGATCACCAATGTTTCTCAACCTAAAAGAATCAACCTACAATGGGAAGAAGTCACCTGACTCCATTCATCCCAATGTATCAATTATGCATGGAGCTTCCTCAGCTCCTGGCACCAACACCCTGTGGATTAAACATCCCAAAATTCAGCTATTGATGTTCCGACTGGGAACCAGCTGATAAACCCTGAATTCTTAGGCATCCTTGTCTTAATTTAGTTATCTTTGCATTTAATGGTTTTTTTCTTTAAAAACCATTGAAATGCTTTGAAACTCAAACCAGGCGCCACAGCAGCGCCCAGTAATTTCCCCAGGCGGCGCTTTTAACCCAATGAATTTGCCAAAGAAGCGCTTTTAACCCAAAATTTGGGGTTTACTTATGGTTGACCTTAACCAAACTTCTTGACACAGTCAAGGCAATTTAACCAATATAATTAAATCCTCATTAATTATATTCCTGTGTATTTATTAATTAATCTTCACAATTAATTAAACCGTTTTTGAGACATCCCGTCTCCCAGATTGACTCAGCCAATCTTGCCTACTTTTCTTTTATTGAACCTAGATATCCAGTTTTCAGGAATCTTGACCTTAAGACTTCCAATCCAACCTATATACATGCAATAATCAGAAAAACAGAGATAGCTTTATATTTCAGAGCATTTATTTGGCTAAATACTCAATAGTGACTGTTGTAAAGTCACACCCATGCCTAGACCTGAGTGAGGAGGAAAATGACAATTTTTTGACATAGAAGAACTGGACATTCCAAGTCTCTTTTAGTGCCAGATATGTCTTGGCATAAATGCATTGATCCTTGATGGTCTTTTTATTGTTTCTGTTGTACAGCAAAACTCCCAGTACTTTCCAGGTGAAGCCCAAATCAACCATTGTTTTGTAAACAAGGGTTTTGAAAACAGAAAGCCCAAACTCTGTGGCAATCATTGATTGGACAGCAAGTGAGTCCAGGTGGCAATCCTTGGCTACTCACTGTTTTATTGCGTCAATATGCACAGGATGCAGGAGTTTTGGCTGCCGCTTAGCCTTGGTGGATTTGGCAATTTGCTTGGTGTTGCCATACTTGGTGTTAATGTCAGCAATGTATCTGGCTGTGACATCAAATCAGGACGCAATATCCCAAACTGCCATTCCCCCATTCAAGCAGTTGAGGAGATCTTCACGCTCACTATCTGTCAACTGACGCCAGCCCTTGGAAGGTACCACGGCATCCTGGCTAGCAGGCTCAATACAGGGGATGGGGACCTTTGTGTAGAGGATGGGATCACGCTTGCTTTCAGTGGCGCCGTCAATGGTTGAATACACAATAGGCGCAGATGGCTCAACAGTGATGGCCAATGGCATGTAGGTGGTGTCAAAGACGTGGGGGCAGGAAGTAGCAACTCTTAGGTCAAGAGTGTGGGGCCAGGTGAGGACTGGGTATACAGTGGAGGTGTAAGTAACCTCATTATTCCCAATGACCCTGGTGTAGGAGACTTTGGTTGCAGGCCTTGAGATCAGCTTCTGCCTGGGATTCAAGCTGGTAGTTCTGGCTTGGGATGCAGGAGGTAGTTGGCTGGTAATGACACCTTGGGAGACCTGTGTATTGGTATGACTCCCCTCAAGTTGGGTTCTGGGTCTGTTCTTGGACCCTCTGGCACACCCTTGTGGACAGGCTGCCCGCAGGCTGGTGGAAGAGCTGGCTGGGAATGCAACTGACAGTCCATAAAAATAAAATAAAACATATATTTTAGATTAAATATGTATTTATTTGGAGTTATTGGTTTAGTTGTGGGTAGTTATTTTCTCTTGAATTAGCCTTGAATAGCAACAGAAATTCTATCCATGATTTGAAGTGAACAATATTGTATACTTTCCAGGCTTGGATAATTTTAAAGTTTAATAACTTTTTATATCTAATTATGGTTATTTAGATTGAATTTTCAGTTTGATTTTACTTGTGGTGGAGCTTCTTGATTTGGGTTGGTGTTTCCTAGTGTGCTTACTGTACATTAAATTTGGATTCCAGTTCCTGCAATCAATATCTGAGTTTACTAGTGGCATTCAAAAGTGATTTGAAATTTGGCTCTTGTATTTGACAATGCTGCAATTTCAAAAAAAAAGTAAACTAAATGAGAATAGCTGATGAATTTGAACACTTCAAATTTGATTCCAGTTAATTCATTTTGTCCATTGGAAATATGCATTTTGACTTGAACTTTGCAAAAACTATGAGTTCCCACATTTTCAAATATTCAAATAAATATCAAAAAATTCAATTTAATTAAAAAAGGCCATCCTGCAAAAGTGATTTGAAATTTGGACCAAGTTATTTGACAATCCTGCACTTTTACGTTCAGGTTCTGAATTTACAGTAAATGTGATATAAAGCTTTTGTGTGTATTTGTCTATTTGAATGATATAACAGTCTTCAGTGCAATCTTTGCTGATCATCTGGCCCACCTAAATAAGGTCTTTTTTAAGATTTGAGAGGTTGGCCTCAAATTTGAGACATTTAAATAGCTTTTTTCAAGGAACAACTTGAATTCTTGGGTCATTAAGTAACTCAAACTGGAATCCAACCTATGACCAAGAAAGTTGAGGCCATCAACAAAATGCTTCCACCTACCAACCTATGTGAAGTACAAATCTTTTTGAGCATTATGGGCTATTATAGGCAGTGTGGGGTTCCTGGTCACCAGTCCCCAAAGTGTCTCCTGGATCATAGCCAGGGACCGGCTTGGAGGAGTTGTCATTCCCCAACAGTGATGAGTAGTTGTTTAGAAGCTTGTACTTGGCTTGCATAAGAGCAAACTCTTCCAGTACCTTCCTAATTAATAGGCAAGTGTCTCCCCATACACTTGTACTTCAGCAGGCGCTAGCCCTTCTGTAGGCCAATACCAATCCTGTAAGAGTCTAGTGAATTCTCCTCCAATAAACTCTCTTCCTCTATCTGTCATTTCAAGATGCCTAGTCACCTTTTCCCACTCCTCCTGGGCAGACTTACTAGAGGCAAATTTTCTGCAACCTTGACAATAGGATTCCTCATCCCCTGGGCTAGGGTAGAAGATGTGGGGTAAAGTACTCATAGAACTTATATCCTTTTATCATAGGAAATTTGGGTGGGGGTTGTAATAGGCTTTTCATTCACAGTCAGAATAAAGATCCCCTTAGAAACCTTCTCATATATGGCCTTAGTATAGGGAATAATGAGGGTTTGTGCCAATATTTGGAGTCCTTCAACAATCTCTTGGACTCCTTGTACTTGGTCTTTGACTCCTTCTCCTTTGTCTTGGGCTCCTGCACCTTTTTCATGGGCTTCTGTGGTCTGTTCCAGCTCAGGCTTCCTTCTCTTGGTCTTTGGCTCCTTCTATAGCTCTTGTGGCTCTTGTAATCCACTTTATCCAGTCCCTGAAGAGTCTCAGATAGCTCTCCCTTTTATAGCCCCTTGTTTCAGACCAAAAACCTCTCTTAGAACTCTGGTTTTCAAAAGCTTAAACTATTCAGTTCTTCTCCTTCTATAATATATTAAACTTTAAGACTTACTTCAGCCAATTAAATTCCTGAATTTTATGCTTCTGCTCCTCATTTTTAGGCTTTAACTCTTAAGTTAAAGCCCTTAAAACATTGATCAAATAGACTCTGGCTTGCAGCCAATCATACACCTTGATTCAACAATTTTGCCAAAAAGGTTTCCCTGGATGACTTGCTCTTGACCCTGGTTTGAACCCAAGGCTGTCTTGCTCCGGTTAAACAACTGCTCTGTGTTTCAAATGGTTTTGCTGTGATTCCTGTCACGTTTTCCTGGAAAATCTCAAGTGCTTCCACCTATGTTTTACTTAGGCAAATTTTGACCCCTCAATTTTACAACCTTTCTCCATGTTTCTCTGTGTTTTCCTCAATTCTTTGCGACTTTGAACCTGCTTGCTGCTTGTCCTCCTGCCTCTCCTAGTTGTTCTTGGCAAATTTTTCTCTTTTGCCCTCACAGTTTCTTTGTCCTATTTCTGGCCTCTTTCTGGATCCCTTCTTACTCAATTCTCCTTTTTAAATAAATTTACAGTTCTAACAAACTGTAGATCATCTTTCCTCCTCTTTCTTTCTAATTATATGATATTCAATCCTTTTTTAATCATAATCAGGCAGTTTTTAATTATTATTTAACTGATTCTTTTATACATTTTCCTCCCAAAAGACACTAAAAAAAGCTCTTCCAGCCTCTGTATCCAGTCTGGCTAGTTCCTTCAGGTTATCTCCTGGTCCTGCACTCACATCCTCTTAGCTCTTCATCTAACTCCTACAACACAATCTCTGGTCCTTTGGTCAACCTGCATCATGATCAGCTAGTCCTACATCATGATCTTTGGGTCCTTCAGCCTCTCCTCAACCAGTCCCTCAACAAATCCTCACTAGGAACCTCCTTAGTTCCCTCTGCACAATGAACCATCTTGGTTCCTACAATTCAATATGAATTAACAGTCCATCAACTAGCCTTCACTGTAACCAAACAGTCCCTTTTACTAGTCTTCTCTGTTGATTCTGTGAACCGCATCAGTTCTTTATCTAAGTCCCCCTTACCAGAACCTGTAGACCCAGGCATGAGTCTACATTGAACTGGCGTTTGACTGGGCCCTTGCAAGTGGCAATCCACTTAGGCCATCCAACCATAGATCAATATATATGCATTGTTTTTACTCACCCAGGTGGTTAAGTCTGAGCTTTTAGTCACAGAGTAATCAGCTTTACTTCCCAGAGGCCTGATCACACCAAGTTCTGCAGCTGCCTCCCCAAGCAAACCGCCTTGATGACACCTCCAAGCAAATCTATACCCTCCAATGATCACTTTGGGTTATCCCCCAAAGCTCCCATAGGGGCATAAACAGGACACCCTACCAGTCTGTTAGGTAGGATGCTTACTCACAGACCTCCTGTAAGCGTATCAGGGTACCTAGAGCCCTCAGAGCTCTTACCCTCCCTGGCAGACTGCATTACCTGCCAGAGGTCCAAAACCTTCTCCCCCCAGAAAGACAAAGTTGCCTGCTTGCTATCTTGTCTTCACCCTTCTACAGCCACAGTTCCCTGCTAGGTGAAGAACTATAGCCCAAAGCAGCCATTATCTCCTGACAAGTGGAGGCAACATCTGCCTCTGGTAGTCCTTTGTTACCTACCAGCCAGGCCTTACTTACCCCTAGTAGTCCTATGTTACCTACTAGGCTCACCTTACTTACCCTAGTAGTCCTATGTTACCTACTAGGGTCACCTTACTTACCCCTAGTAGTCCTATGTTACCTACTAGTTCACAGCGTCATCAGCTAACCACACATTGTCACTCTTCAGCATATTGTATTTATTTGAAGCTAAATTAACCCTTGTCTGCAAAAATACACACATGTGGATCACCACAGGCAGCTTACCCCAACTTTGCCAATACTAGTGAGCCTCTGGTTCAATTGTTACACAATGTCCCCTTTGAGTGAACTGTTAGTCTACAGCAGTCCTTTGAGACTTTTAAACAAAAACTCAAAGAGGAACCCATCCTGGTGTATCCTAACTATGATAAGGAGTATACCCTTTACACAAATGCTAGAAACCTAGATATTGGACCCATCCTTGCCCAAATAGACAATGAAGGAGTGGATTACCCTGTAGTGTATACATCTTTTGTCCTCAATAAGCATGAGATAAACTATAGTTTCACTGAGAAAAAGTGCCTCACTGTACTACATGCTGTTAAAAAATCTACCATTACGTTTATGGCACTTGTTTCACTGTGGTCACTGATCAAACTTAACTTAAATGGTTATAACAGCACAATGAGCCTGAAGGACAATTAGCTAGATGGGCTCTTTTCCTGAAAAGCTATGGTTTTACTGTGTTAAATTGCCCTGGAATACAGCATCAGAACATAGATGGAATATCCTGAATGCCTATCCACTCTATACACCCTGCAGAATTAGACCAATTGTATAAACTGATTGGGTATCCTTTTTGCTGGGAAAGCAAGACTGAGGAAATTTGATCTGCCCTGACTAAGCTTTTTGAGGGCACCCTCATCTGTGATAATCAGCTCTTTAAGAAAGTGTGTAACTAATATTTACCCTTTATACGCCCCAGTCTTTGCCTTTTGCAAGTACTCCAGGCCCACAAAGAGACCGGACACAGAGGCATTGCCAAGACCTATGAACAGCTCCAGAAGAACTATTACTGGGTAAACCTCTGCCTGCTAATTCCAGAAGTCATTGCTAGTTACCATGACTTCCTTTCTCCAACAACCTTGAGCTGCCTTTCACAAGTTCAAGCTAGTCCATCCACAGCACGCCTTCCACACTGTCAGTATTGACGCTGTAGGGCCTCTACCCCGCTCTTGCTCAGGTTTCTGCTTCATCCTGATTGCCGTTGATTATTTCAGCAAATGGGTGGAAGCTCACCTTACAAAGGATATTATTGCTAAAACTACTGCAGCCTTCTTACTGCAGGATGTGTTTTATTTCAAAAGCTGCCCTCAAATGTTATTTTCAGATAATGGAACTAACTTCAATGCAAAGTTAATAACTTCTGTTGTAGAAGCTTTGGGGTCTCATCAATCCTTCCTAGATCCCTACAGCCCTTTCACTAATGATCTTTGGAACGTGCTAACTCAACCTTAGTTTCCATCATGTGTAAACTAACTGTGACAGTCCACATGTTGGATGGTTTTGCAGGCGGGGCTAATGTTGGCCAAGAGAAATTCTAGTGGCTTTTGAAAGTGATGAAAAGCCCAGCAGGAGAATTTGGCTGCTTTGGGCTGGTTAATTATGTAATCCTGGCAGGTAACACAGGCTTCCAGGGAAGGGAGGAGATAATATAGCTCTATGTGCCCTTGTGTGCTTACAGGAGGTCTATGAGCAAACACCTTACTTAAAAAACTGGTAGGGTGTCCTTACATGTGGTTCCATGGGAGCTTTAGGATATCCCAAAGTGATCATTAGAGGGCATGGATATGCTCAGGGATGTCACTGGGGTAGTTGCTTGGGGAAGCAACTGCAGAATTTGGTTTGATCAAGCCTCTGGGAAGTAAAGATGATTACTTTGCAATCAAAAGCTCAGACTTAATCACCTTAGTGAATAAAGACAGCTGCACAGACATGAGGATTGTCTGTAGTTAAATGGCCTGGGAAGAGGACACTTGTTAGGGGCCTAGCCAAGCGCCAGCAGCCTTGTAGACTTATTACCTGAGTCTGAGGTATTGGTATTGGGGGCTGACCATGGAACCAAGGCAGTTCATATTAGGATCTACAGTGAAGACTAGTTGAGGGAATGGGAGATCATTGTGAGGATTGGAACCAAGATGGTTAATTGTGAGGATTGGAACCAAGATGGTTAATTGTGAGGATTAGAACCAAGATAGTTCATTATTAGGATTAGAACCAAGATAGTTCATTATTAGGATTAGAACCAAGATAGTTCATTATTAGGATTAGAACCAAGATAGTTCATTGTGAGGATTAGAACCAAGATAGTTCATTATGAGGATTATAACTAAGATAGTTCATTGTGAGGATTAGAACCAAGATAGTTCATTATGAGGATTATAACTAAGATAGTTCATTGTGAGGATTGGAACCTAGGTGGTTCATGGTGAGGACTGGACTAAGTGATAACTGGAAAGGACTGATTATTGACTGGGAAAGACTGATTATTGACTGGGAAAGACTGATTGCTTGACTGAGAAGGACAAGAAAATCATGGTAAAGGACTAGCTGAGGAACTAGAGAATGGCTCAGAAAGACTAGCTGGAAGAAACACTGGAGCTAGGATGCTTGTTTTGGGCTTATAAAAGAGAGAATGATCAGAAAGTAGAAGTTAAAGAATTAATTAACACTGCCTAGAGATATGATATAAAGATAAAATTAATTATCATATGAATTAAAAAGCAAAAGAGGGAGAAATAATTTATATAAATTAAACTGTAAATTATTCAGAGCTAATTGAATGGAACAGAGCTAGAAAGAGGCCAGAAACAGGACAGAGAAACTGTGAGGACAAGTGTTGGAGTTTTGCCAAAATGATTAGGAAAGGCAAAAGGCAAGCAACAGGCAAGTTCAAATTGATAAAATGCTGAAGAAAATGTGGAGAAAGTTGGGGAAACGTTAAAGAATTGAGAGTTCAAAAATCTCTTAAGTAAAACATAGGCAAAGCGCTCAAGTTTTTCTGGAGAAGCGTGACGGGAATTACAGCAAAACTGTTCAAAACGCAGAGCAGTTGTTTATCCGGAGCAAGACAGTGCTGGGTTCAAACCATGGTTAAGAGCAAGTCATTCAGGTGAACTATTTGGCAAAAACCGTTGATCCAAGTGTTTGATTGGCTGTAGGTCAAAGTCTGTTTGATCAGTGTTTTGAGGTCTTTAACTGAAGAGTTAACACCTAAAAATGAGGAAAAGAAGCAAGAAAATTCAGGGCTTTTATTGGATGAAGTTACAAAGTTAAATATATTGTAGAGAGAGAAACTGAATAGCTTAAGCTTTGAAAAACAAGAGTTATGTGAGAGATTTTGGACTGAAACAAGGAGCTATAAAAGGGGAAGCTATCTGAGGCTTTTCAGGGACTGGAGAAAGTGAATTAAAAAGGCCACAAGAGCTACAGAAGGAGCCAAAGACCAAGATAAAGGAGCTAGAGCTAGGAATAAGGAACTGTAGCTTAAGATGAGAAATCTGAAGCTCATGTTAAGAAGCTGGAATCTGAGACTAAGGAGTGGGAGTCTGAGACTAAGGAGCAGGAGTATAAGATTAAGAAGCAGGAGTAAAAGATTAAGAAGCAGGAGTTGAAGACTAAGGAGTAGAAGGCTAATGCTGAGAAGAAGAGGTACAGGATATGGTTGGAGGACCCCAGTATTAGCACATATAATTGTTACCTTGGCCCCTAGGCTATATACCAGAAGGTTTCTAAGGAGATCTTCCTTCTGAGAGTGAACAAAAGTCATTTTGACTCCTATACATATTTTCTGAGATATTTTTCACATACTAGAGTATGATGACTCCTTCCAGTTGGTCCCTGGCTATAACCCAGGACACACTTTGGGGACTGGTGACCAAAAAAACCCACACTAACCTACTCTGATGTTGCTAATTGGAATCTATACCTGCCTGCAACTCTCTTTGCATACCATCTCAGTAAGCATTGTGTCACTGGGTACTCTCCCTTTGCTATGTTGTATAAGTGCAAGGACACCACTCTCTTGCTTTTGGGGGCCCCCTACTCTCTTCTGAAAAGTCCATGGATTCTGATGCCCATATTAAGAGTGTGGTCAATTTTATAAGTGACATCCAAGCCACTGCCTACACCTTTGCGTGCAAGACCAAGATGCTAGAGCTCTCTCCTGACAATTCCAGATGCTCCCCCTTACCAGAGCTCAAAGTTAGAGACCATGTCCTATGCTATCAACACAGAGTGGGAGGGCGCGCTCATAAACTATAATAATTGTGGATTGGGCCCCTGGAAGTGACCTTCAAACGAAGCTCATAGTATACTGTGAAACTCCTCTCTAGTGTTTGTCCCTTTGCCCTAGTGGATGCCAAGTTCCTCTGCAAGTACCACCCCCCAAAAGGCCAATCTAGAAGGGGGAAATGTTGTGAACTTCAATGTTCACGCTCTATCAATTTTGCATTGGCTTGGTTATTTTGAGATAAATCCCTTGCTTTCACTTTTGCTCCTCAAAATGAGTCTAATTCCAAAGTGGTAAATTTATCTGTTTGATTTCCTGATCCTGCGCAGCTCACTTGCCCCACTTGCGCTTGTGGCACGTGGTATCACTAAACAATATATATTATAATTCTTTATATTCAATAAAAATTAGATTCTATTCACATTTTTGTCTTTGTATTTCCAGTACTTTGGTGCCTCTCTCTAGCCATGCTTAGTAGAGATTTATTATTCAGAGCCACAAGGTAATTAAATCACCTTCACTGCCAACTAACCAAGACTTAGTAAAAATCCAATCCTAAGGTTAGGATTTCCTGTTGTGTGTCTGTGCCACACCTTGGAACACAACAGACCATGTGTGGGGTTCCTGTCCACCAGTCCCTAAAGTGTGTCCTGGATTGTAGCCAGGGACTGACTGGAAGGGATTATCATTCTCTAGTAAGGGAAAATGTATCTCAGAAATATGTATAGGGGTTGAAATGGGCTTTTATCCACTCTCAGAAGGAAGATCCCCTTAGAAACTTTCTGGTATATGGCCTGGGGGGTCAAGGAAACTATATGGATTTGCCAATACTTGGAGTCCTCCAAAAATATCTTGGACTCCTTGTACTTGGTCTTGAGTTCTGCTCCTTAGACTTGGACTCCTGCACCTTAAACTTGGACTCTGGCATTGCGCTTAGGATCCAGCTTCTTATTCTTGGGCTCGTGCTTTGTTATCTTGGACCTCAGCTCTCTTTATAGCTCCAGTGGCCTTGTTATTCCACCTGTATAAGTACAGCCAAGCTCCTACTGGTGATCAAAAGGCTTCCTAAAACCTCTTGGCAGAAACTCAGAAGGCCCGGGAAAGATCTCCAAAAAGACCCAGAAAGACCTCAAAAAGACCCTGTAACTTTCTAGCAAGCCACATTCTTATAGTGTTCTTTTTCAGAAGATTCTGCCTTTAAAATGGCTTTCTTCATAAACTTAAACCATTGCCGCTCACTTTTCCCTATAATAACTTAAGCTTACATACTTACTTTCTCAAAAGCTTAAAGTATTAATTCACTATCTCCTTGCTTATACTTTAAATTTTTAGCTTCCAACCAATCATTTTCATTAGGAAACCTGCCAGAACTCAACCAATGAATGCAGAGCGCAGAAATAGACAATTTCTAGAGTTCCACTAGGATCTAACTATGAAAATAATTTCCACAGCTCAAACCGCTCAAATTGACAACTCTTTGCGCACCAAAGCGTTAACCGGTTCACTATTCTGGCACCATTCTTCCCTTCATTCAACCTAAACCCATTTAAATAGTAGAATACTATTTAAATTGTTCTTTCTGGACCTCTTCAATGTTTTCTTCATATATTTACAAATCTTGTAAAATCCAAGGAAAACAGCCCACCAAAACAACTTTGTATCCAGCTCTCATAGCAACATACCTTCATCTATCCTAGGAACTTAATAAATAAATATCTTAACCACACTTCTATCCACATTCCTTCTTGATTTTAATACTAAATCAAGGCAAAAATTCCACATCTTTACACTTTGGCAAATCTTACTTAGCAAAATCTTGGCTCATTTCTCCGGACCACTAGTTCTTCATCATCTTCTTCTGATCCTTCAGCCAGCTCCTGTATCATGATCAGCTAATCCTGCATCATGATAATCAACCACATCTTCCAGATCTTCAGACTTAGTCTCTAAACAGTTCATTGCAGTCTCCAACAGCTCAAACCAGTAATTAAATGTACTATCAGTCCTCTGGCTACTCCTTTATCATGACCAGCTACTTCTACATAATGATCTTTGAGTCCTTCCACTTATCCTCACTAGGAACCATCTTAGTTCCCTCTGAACAATGAACCATCTTGATTCCCACAATTTAATATGAATCAACAGTTCATCAACTAGCCTTCACTGTGATCAAACAGTTCCTCTCACTAGTCTTCTCTGTTAATTCCGCAAACCACCTTGATTCTTTATCTCAGTCCTTGTTACTAGAGCCTGTAGACCCAGGCATGAGTCTACATTGAACTGGCGTTTGACCGGGCCCTTGCAAGTGGCACTCCACTTAGGCCATTCAACCATAGATCAATGATTATGCATTATTTTTACTCACCAAGGTGATTAAGTCTGAGCTTTCAGTTGCAGAGTAATCAGTGCTACTTCCCAGAGGCCTAATCACATCAAGTTCTGCAGCTGCTTCCCAAAGAAAACCGCCTTGGTGACACCTCCAAGCAAATCTATACCCTCCAATGCTCACTTTGGGTCCTCCCCCAAAGCTCCCATAGGGGCATAAACAAGGACACCCTACTAGTCTGTTGGGTAGGATGCTTGCTCACAGACCTCCTGTAAGCGTATTGGGTATGTAGAGCCCTCAGAGCTCTTCCCCTCCCTGACAGCCTGTGTTACCTGCCAGAGGTCCAAAACCTTCACCCCCCAGACAGACAAAGTTGCCTGCTTGCTATCTCAGTCTTCACCCTTCTGAATCCACAGTTCCCTGCTAGGTGAAGAATTATAGCCCAAAGCAGCCATTATCTCCTGCTTGGTGGAGGCAACATCTGCCTCTGGTAGTCCTTTGTTACCTACCAGCCAGGCCTTACTTACCTAGTAGTCCTATGTTACCTACTAGGCTCACCTTACTTACCCCTAGTAGTCTTATGTTACCTACTAGGCCTCTATCTGCAACAAACAACCAAACTTTTTCTTGGCCAACATTAGCCCCGCCTGCAAACCACCAAACATGTGGACTGTCACACCACGTTAGTCCCAGAAGTTTCAACTTTTAATAATTTTTGTATATTTCTGTTATAACAGGATCCAACATTGCAGTTGCCACTTTATCTCATTTACTCAGGGGGTTCTTTACTGTTGTGATATGAGGCGTGGCACAGAGTCACAATGAGAAATACTAACCTTAGGATTGGATTTGTACTAAGTCTTGGCTAGAATGGCAGGTAAGGCTATGTAATTACCTTGTGGCCCTGAATGAATAATATCTACTAGACGTGGCTAGAGAGGTGCCAAAGTACGTGAAGACACAAAGACAAAAAGTGAATAGAACTTAAGTTTATTGGAAAATAGGAAATGGAATATATAGTGTTTTATGATACCACAAAACAATACATGGATGGTAGGATCACTTGCCACAAGCATGAGTGGAGTTAGTGAGCTGCACAGAATCAGGAAACCAAAAATTTTTATTTCCCAATTCAGAGCTAGCCTCATTTCAAAGGGCCAAAGCAAAAGAGAGATATTTGCCCTTGAAATAACCCAGTTAAGGCAAAATCAAAACATGGTGAATGGCAGCATTCACAACATTTACCAGTAACCCCATGAAATATCTATTGTCATGACTCCTTTCAACTTACTTTATATTAAAGATACTATATTTCTTTACCATCAGCAAGACAAATTGTGATGATAATCTCTTACATGACCTCACACATTACAGAATTGCATCATATATAGATCATGTTATCTATGCTACCTCCTCAATGGCCATATGGCTTACTTCAATTGGATGAAGCCCCACTTACTTTTAATAAAGATTATCTTACTCCCATTATCTTTTTATATCCCTCTTTCTGGACTTCTGTCTTTCCTAAACCAAATAAAAGGCTAAAACTAGTTAGGTGTAACATTTCATTTGTTTTTGGGTGATAACAGTTGATTTACAAAGATTTTCTAATTAGTAGTGGAGGATTTTTCTAGTTAATTTTTTAGGGCAACATGATCTTGGACTTTTATTCTCTGGATTGATTTTATTATCCTGTAGACAATAGCTTTAAACATTTCAGCAAAACGTTTATATGTAATGTGCTTACTTCCTATAGTATAACAGATACTTTTTCTAATGTGCTCTTGACTTAAAATCACTCAGTTATTTCTTTTTTTATAAACTTTGTTTGTTCTAAAGATGCTATAAGCTTAATTATATTACATTTGTCAAAAAAGCAGACTCAACCTGCCTGCAAGGCTCCAATTAAGTAGGGCTATGAACCGCAACCCAACTTCCCAGTGACTCAGAGCCAAACTAGGAAGTTGATTTAAAATTTTAAATCCAACAACATGAAAAGAAATGATCCCTTGCAGTGGATACCTTGATTTGGAACTTGACTCATTATCAGGATAATGCCACCTCCTTCACAATTCAACCAAGTGATCAACACAATTACGTTCCTGTTATCTGAGATTCACAATGACTAAATAATACTTATCTCTCAATAAAGAATATTATCTAGTTTCTAAATATTTTTCCCCTTGTAACTCTTCTAAAACAGAACAGTTACAACACATGGGTAAATTTGATAAAGTGTTGCAACCAAGTTCCCAGAATTGCCTGCTAATGTATCTTACAATACACAGGGGGCGCTCAATGAGTCGCACCTTGATGTATCTAACAACATGAACCAATCTGATGGCAATATTGAATGGCAGGTACTTCATCCTAATTAGGAGCGTTACCAATTCAACTTGCTGATCCCTGCACAAGTTATTCCTCAACTTTGAACCTTACATGAAACATGCCACTATGCCACCCCCTTGTGGCCTTGTGGCTTTCCCCATATGGTATATTAATTGCAATATTCTACAATAAAAAATACATTATTCTTATTATTCTGTCCTTTCTATTAGACTGTTGTCTTCCCCAATTCCAAATACTGAATCCTCATTGGTTCAGTTGCAACAGTGATAGCAGCAGTAGGTTCACAACCTACCTAAAAGAAAAATTCTCTCTAAGAAAGGACAGAGTATGGGCCATATGGCTACTCCCCATCAAGAAACATTCCTGACAATCCAAAAGGGGGACATCCCCAACAAGTACGTCATCTATCAAGATCCACTGGTATTTACAAGTGTGTATAATTGACTCCAACTTGGGCAGCGCAATGCAAGTGTCACCCTGCCCCAGTTGGACCTCTCTCAGTGCATGCTCAACCTCCAGCTTGAATCCTTTGTGGGAGGTATCAAAGGAGCTGAAATTTTCAGTTGGCTCCACTCTACCAAAATCTTCCTCTGTATCTTTCAGGTTCCTGAGCCCATCTGGGTTACCACTGCGTCTGGCTGCCTCACAGGGCCCGCCGCCGTGTGGTTCACCAACTGGGCCAGTCAGGAACTTGACACACCCTGGGAAGCATTCTGAGACGCTGCCAAGTCCCGCTACAGCAAAACCTTCTCTCCCATTATAGTGGGAACTCCTCTTCTAGCCATCAAACAGATTAGGTCTGTCCCTGAGTACCTTGCTGCCTGGCAACAAGCTCTTGCTGCCGCCCCCAAAGCTGTGACTGATGGAAATGCAATGCTACTCACCCTCATTATCAATGGGTTAAACCCCCATATCTGAAAGTGGGTCCCCATAGGTTGCTGCACCTCTATTGATGACTGCTACAAGGCCATTGTGGAGGCTAACAACCAAGCTTTAATGGGCTTCTGCCGTACCAGTGATGCTCCATCCCAACCTCGTATAGCACCTGGCAGTGGCCACAATCAAGTGGGCTGCTGCCAGCCCCGTCAGCAGGATAATGGGACTAAACACCCCCGCAAGGGGGAGCTCCAGCTAGCGCAGATTGAGGATCAGGGAAAAGCCTGGGGGTTATAGCAACAAGAGGCCCTGCAACCCCACCTGATCCATCCTCTCATTCCTTGCTTGCAAAGAACCCCTGTGACTACAACATTCATGAAGTCAAAACCCTGGGTGTCTTTTAAGTCCACTGTGACAACCCTGTACTGCAAGCAAGCCAATCTCCAAATAAAGTAACACACTTGTCCTATCCCTTCTGTTTCTGTGGGAATACCCACAAATTACTGGTAGATACCGGGGCCAACCACACTATGGTGGACCAGGAGTTTGCTGACTCCCAACAACTGGACCAAGTGCCTAGCAGGTTCAAGGCAGTACAAGTAGCTGACTCCTGCAGATTTGCAATCACCCACAAGATGGTACCCTTCTCCTTGAGAATGGGGAACATCCAGGTTAAGCTCTCTGAGCCAATCATGGCAGGGCTCAGCCACAACGTAATTGCTGGTCTTGAATGGCTTTGGCACAACTATCCCTACATTGAATGTGATACCTCTGTTATCACCCTCAACAGAAATGGGGTGGGGTTCCAGATTTACCCTGTGGAGATGAGTAAGTTACTCCATGATACTGTGTTTGTCAGAATAACAGAGACAGGTTTGTACAATTTCAAGGGGGGGAACTAGACTTTAACCAATGCTCAGTCCAAGTTATCCGTGCCAAACTGCCTGTGGTCAAGGGAGGGACCACCTCACCACCACCAGCTCTTGCTGCACTCCTTGAGGAGTACAAGGACATATTCAGTGAGACACTTGAACAACTACCTCCTCCCTGGGAGATCCAGTAAGCTGTATAACTTCATGGGCCGCTACCTAAAGCACAACCATTATATTTTCCTACACCAAAGGAAGATGAGACCCTCTGCCAGCACCTTGTGGACGCGCTTGATAAGGGCTTCATTTGCCCCTTGCTTTCTTCATATGGGGTGGCTGTCTTCTTTGTAGCCAAGAAGGACAGGTCCCTTTGCCTGATCACAGACTACCGCGCCCTAAATAAGGTGACTGTTAAGAATAAGTACCCCCTGCCGCTGATTGATGACCTGTTTGATACAATTGCAGGTGTGAAGGTCTTTAGAAAGATCAATCTCACTGCAGGTTACAACCAGGTCCGCATTGCACCAGGGGATGAGGCAAAAAGGCCTTCTGCACGCGCTACAGATTGTTTGAGTGTTGGGTCATGAACTTTGGAATGACCAACACTCCTTCCACCTTTGCCATGTTGATGAACAAAGCATTTGAGGAACTGATTGGAAAATATGTGGTTGTGTACCTTGACAACATTATTATCTTCAGTCAAGATAAAACCACACACCTCCAATACCTCTGTGCTGTCCTCAACACCCTTTGGAAAAATCAGCTAAAAGCTAAACCTTCCAAATGCAAGTTCCTAAAGTTGGAGCTTTTATTACTTGGGCACACCATCTCTGCCCAAGGAAAAACCCAACCCTGCCAAAATCAAGGCAATTACCAGCATGCCGCCCCCACCAATGTGGGCCAGGTGCAGACATTCTTAGGCATGGTTGCCTACATGCACAAGTTCATTCCCAATTGCAGGGAACTAATTGCACCTCTCACTGAGCTCCTCAACACCAAACAGCGCTTCCATTGGACCCCTGCCAGAGATTGAGCCTTTGAGATGTTGAAGCAAGGGCTCACAATAGCACCAGTACTGCAGTTCCCCAATCTTAACTGTCAGTACAAACTTAAGACCAATACCTCTGACAGAGCCATAGGGGGCGTACTAAGGGTAGAAACTGACAATGGCGTCTTCCTCCCTGTGGTGTATGAGTCCAGGAAACTTACCAATTCAGAACAACACTATCCCATTCATGACAGAGATTTTTCAGCAATTATGCACTGTGTTGAGAAGTGGCACTGTTTACTGGAAGGTGCTACCTTCCCACCCTGCGTTCTGACAGACCACAAGACACTTCAGTACTTCAACACACAGTCCCACTTAACACGCCGCCAAGCAGGATGGGTTGAGCGTCTATCTCCTTACCAGTTGCGCATTGAGTACAAGCCTGGGAAAGAACTTGTCACAGATGACACCCTTTTGCAACTCTACGTAGCGTCCATCACTGGGGACAATGGTTAGGATCCAGATTGGCCCATGCTCTACCTCTGCCCTGAGGCAAATTGCTACAAGGGCCTTAACTTGGTAATCATCTCCAAACTGAAGAACAACAAAATTCAGTTCACCACCAATGCTGGTAATGTCTGCCATTGGGCAGAGACAGGTGAGAAGACGCCTTACATTCCCATCACGCAACAAGGTGACACAATATTGCACTACCACCAAACCCTGGGTCATATCAGAGGGTGTAACCTCTTTGAGATCATTAAATAAAAGGTTTGGTGGCCGCACATGCATCAAGACATCTTGGATCTCCTTGAAATGTGCATGCTGTGCAAAAAGAATAGTCCAAACCTGCACCCCCCAAGTCTGTCCTGCCCATCAAGGCCATGGAACCCTTCAAGAAGTGGGCCCTTGACATTGTGGGGCCACTCCTCAAAGACAGACTGGGGAAGAAGTACATTATCACCTCCATTGACTACTTCACTTGCTGGTCAGTGGCCTGGGCAACAACTAACCACACCTCCACCACCATCATCATCACCTGCTTCATTGGTAAGGAAATTGTGGCCGGCTTTGGGCGGCCCAAACGCCTCATCACAGAGGGTGGCCCTTAACTTGTTGGGCATGTCATGAAGGCGTACTGCGCCAAGAACGCCGTCCAAGGTATAGTCACAACCTCCTATCATCTGCAAGCCAATGGGCGCGTAGAACAGTTAAATGGCTCACTGGTTCAACTGATTGCCAAGATCTCACAAGAGCACCCCAACACCACATGGACTGAACACCTGCCTACTGCTCTACTCATCTTATAAGCAAAAATCAACAGGGCACAGGGTTCAGCCCCAGCATCCTGGCCTTTGGGACACCTGACAGGAGTTGAACAGGGAAAGCTACGGTCCAGAGTTCCCAAAAAACCTCTCCTAGTAACAATCCCATCCCTAGACCAATGGCGTGCCAAAGCCCAGGAAATTAAACACAAGCAAATTGAGCAAGGGACAAAGCACCTCAAAGCCAGGTACGCTGTAGGTGACCCCATCTACACCCTCAACCCCAAGTCTGCCAAGTTGGAGCCCAACCACCTAGGGCCTTTCAAGATAGCTGCTTTCTATGACAATCATACATATTAACTTGAAGATGCCCAAGGGAACACCATGAAGCTTCACCACAATTGCTTCTGCCCCTGCTGCGCCATCCTTGCTCAAAGGCTATTTGTGTGGACCTTCCCAGACCTTCCACAGACTCTGGTCTTGGTGTCTGACAACAAGCAGGGGGCAAGGGGGTGTTGCAACTAAGTTTCCAGACTTGCCTGCTAATGTATCTTACAATACACAGGGGGTGCTCAATGAGTTGCCCCTTGATGTATCTAACAACATGAACCAATATAATGGCAATATTGAATGACAGGTACTTCATCCTAATTAGGAGTGTTACCAATTCAACTTGCTGATCCCCGCACAAGTTATTCCTTGGCTTCAAACCTTACATGGAACTTCCCACTATGCTACCCCATTGTGGCCTTGTGGCTTTTCCCATATGGTATATTAATCACAATATTCTACAATAAACAATACCTTATTCTTATTATTCTGTCCTTTCTATTAGACTGTTGTCTTCCCCAATTCCAAATACCGAATCCTCATTGGTTCAGTTGTAGCAAAAGTGACTCTGCTTCATAAGCAGTTTATGAGCATAAACAACATAGGGTTCAAATAGCTTTGGCACTTCTAATTTAAATTAATTTTATCATTGTTTTAATTTTGTTGATTTTTACATCTTTTTCAAGTCATCATGTATAGTTTTTTGGTGCATCTTTTGTTGCTAGATTTGCTTGGTTTCAAATTTAAAATCTTATCTCATCTTAAATAATGGTTATGTCATATTAATTAAGGAGGGTACTGTGTTATAAAATAAAAGGCATATTTTTTAAAAAAATATCAACACATAGACAGTTCAACAATTATAATTCAATTATGGAGGTTGATATTGGAACCAATATTAATGTTTTGTGCTTGTTATATGTTTTGGATCAAGGCTAATTGGAACAGATCCCATGTTGACAGTAATAATGTTGATAGTGACCATGTCAACACTATAGTAAAGGGACACCTGGTTTAACATAATTTTGTCTTCTGGATGTCAACACTTTTTTAAATTATGAAAAACTTTACCCTGAACATTTTTAATGTATTTTTAGAATACATTATTATATAAAATGACCCCATAGAGTTCAAAAATGCAATAAAAAATATCAAAAGCAATAAAAAGAAAGAGATATAAGCTTATATTTTTCAATTTACTATGTAAACTAAACTCTTTATTATAAAATTACTTTTTATTCCCATAAGAATCTAAGTTCCAATGAATCAAAAATAAAGATATTTGATATAACTTAACAACTAAAAAATATAAGAAATACTATATTTAATTTATTATAAATTTTTTAATTGCAAATGAAAATATCTCATACTTAAAAAATAAATTCATAAAATATAAGATATTTCTTACAAAACTACTTTGAAACTGTATATGAAACTTACCATTTATACCTAAAAATATTAGTAAAATTCAAAAAGAAAATAAAAAAGCAAAAAAAAAGGATCTGGGGAAAGCAAAGCAGAGTTTATTAGGATGACTGAAGCTACCAGCAAAGGCAGTAGCCACATCCTCAAGGTACTTCTTAATCTCTGCCACCTTATACTTTTTCTTGACTATCTTCTGGATATCCTCCTTGTAGACTGCTTTTTACTCTTTCTCTTCTTGGGGGCCACCTGGTTGGCCAGGTCACAGAACTTAGAGGTATTTTGGGCCTACTTCACTTGCAGCTTCAGGAAGAACTTGTTGAACTTGGGGTTTGACCCAAACTTTGCCTTCAGGTGTTTATGCCACACCTCAAGGATAGAAATTGTCTTTATCTCCCCCTTGAGGCAGGCGCTCTGGAAGTTCCAAGGGGCAGTAGCCCCACTCTTCTCTCTCCTGGAAGTCATTTTCTTGCCAACCCACTGCTTCTCAAAGTAACCAAGGTAGCCCTTAAAAATATTGGAGTGCTTTTTGACATAAGCATCCTCCAGGAGGGCCTCAAATTCAATCTCAGTATGCTCTAGCTGCACCAAAGCCAAGGCATCAAACTGGGTCAAGGCAAAGTGGCACTTCTCTTTACCATTGTTTAGTTACTTTTTGAAGAGGCCCTTCTTGCTCTTGAGATTTTTGATGAGGGCCTTCCTGAAATGGAAGAGGCAGTCCTGAACTTCCCCATTAAAGGCAGTCTTAGCAGCTTAGAACTGAGCAAGCTCAAAGTCCATAATAATCACCTTTGGCCCAAGTGAGCACACATGAGCTAGTTGCTCAGCAGCCTGGGCAGACTTGTCCTTCTCAGCAGATGAAGGGTTTGCTCTTGTGGAGTAGGTAGAAGGAGGAAGCTTGTTGATGGGAAGGGAGCTCAAAAAACCCTGGAAAATTTTGAGCGCTCTGATCTAGACCTCTGTCTTGGCATCAGGTAGGAGGAAGAAAATAAGGGGGATGATCTGGGTGTCAACTTGACTGTGCAGGTCCCAAAGCTGCTTAAAAATTGGTGGGACATGTTGCAAATTTGCCATCACATAGGCAGGTGGTAGCAGTGTTGAGCTGCTCCAAGTTTGGGTTTTGGCATAGACTATGATCCTATCCTCCACTTCCTGCCCATTTTCATGAAGCAGGAACATCTCACCATCCTCTTATTCTTGAGGGCATTGGTGAGGACCAGGTCTTTGATGATGGTGGTGCTCTAGGTCAGGGGGTTTGAGGCTTGTTGCCTATTGCTCACAAACTTGATCAGCTACTGTGGATTGGCACCCTCTTGAGGTTCTTGGGTGAGAGGTACTTTCAGACAAGCACAGCCAGATGGGTGGTGGAAAGATCCTTGGAGGCAGGCATAATCTGCACAAGGTACTATTTGAGAAGGCAGGAGATGGTAGTGTTGGGCATCACACAAGTGTGCTTGCCCTTGATGGCTTGGAATAAGTCCCAACGCTCAGTGTTGAGCTGCAATGGGCAAGATTGGTCCTCACAGGTATAGTGGCGGCTCTTGAAGATCTGATTGGTGTTGTTGCAGCTGAAGATATACCCATTGGCCACCATGGCTGGCCCACCCTTTATGCTCATGATTGGGAAGTATTTGGGCAAGGAAGAGAGAACCTTAAATTTGCTGTTGGCATTGCAGATGTTGTGGGCCAACAGAGGGTCCCAGGGGCCAGCAGGAGCATGGTGGAAGCCAGGGAAGTAATTAGGCGGGGCTTTGAATCATCCCCTGATGAACTGAAAGGGGGAGTTTGGTGGTGGGGGGAAGCAGAAGGGGGCTTATCATGATGCTCCTCATGTGCAGGAGACTTATCTTTGGGTGGGGGCTTTTGGGCTGAGCATTTCTTCTTGGTTAGCTCCTTGTCAGAAGCTGAGTTATAAAAATTGTGCTCTGTAAGGGAGCCATCAGATTCCTCTCCCCCAGTGGAGTGAGCAAAGCTCTTCTCAGGGGAGGGCTTGGGAGAGGGCTTGGGGATAGCCTTCTTTGATGAGACAGGCTTCTGCTTGGGGGTCTTAGGAGCCTTGGTGGGACGTTTGGTGCCTTTGGGCTGTTTGGAAGTATTATTGTCCTAAAATAATAAGTAACAAGTTCTTAGGTTAAGCTTTGTATTTAAAAAACCAAAATAACTATAAAAATCATCATATTTAAACTTTATACTTATAGTGCTTTCAGTGAAACCAAAAATAAATAAAAAATATTATAAAAGTTTGTTTTTTAAGAATTTTAAACAACAAGTTAAAAGTTAAAAATAAAATAAACTTATTAGCTTTAGATAAAAATTTATTTCAAAAATCAAAAATATGAAAAAGAAAAGTTAAAAATAAAACATGTTAAAATTTCAAATGTTTTTATTATGTAAAACATAAAGTTTCATATGTGAGAAATGAAAAGATTTAACACTATGAGTGTAAATTAGTAATAAAAAAGCTGAATTCCTGTTAACAATGAGGAAAATTGAAGACATTTTTAGAGACAACATTGGCACTGTCAGCACTATTTTGAAAGTTTACTATGAAAAAACATAGTACACTTAATTAAATTTAAGCAAACTAGCAAATATCAACTGTGTTTAGTGTACTTTTGTTTACATAATAAAGCTAAAAAAACATATTAAAACAAGTTAAAAAATTATCAAAGTTATGTATTTATCAATTAAAAATGATGTTTTGGGGGTGCAAATATGATATCTTATCATGTTGTATAATGAAAGTTGTTAGTATGTTGTCTTCAGGTATTAAAAAGGCAAAGTGATGACTTAGCTACTTATGTCATCCTTAATAGGAGGTGTCATATTAAATTAGGCTTAATTATGCCACTCTAATCTGCTTAAATCCACCCTGGCAGATGATCACAAGCAAATAAACAACATTTCTGAGTATTGACATTATTTTTAATAATAAACTCTATAGTAACTTACATAGTAACTCACACTTAAATTATTGGATTGCTGTTAGCCACCAATCCATTTATTATATTAAAGACGGAATAAGTTCCACAAAATTAATTTATAAGATGAACATTTTAATAATCAGCTATATGTGCAATACCTTTTCCAATATATTAATCTAATAATAAAATTTAATTGCATATTTTTTATGTAGATGTTTCAGTCTTGATATTAATAAAAGTTTGGCTTAAAAAGTGTCAACATTGACACTTTTTATGTTGTAAAATAATAATAAAATTAATCATTTTTACTAGTAACCAGAAAAGAAAAATTAGGCTAAATTGAGGTTTTTATTAAGCTTATTATTAAATTTTACTGAAATGGCCACAATTATGTTGTGTTTTCTGGGTTTGCACCCCTGAACGCTTTAAAAAATGGAAATTAAGCTAGCACAACTTGCAAAAAACACAGTAGATTTTGATTTTTGAGTCAACAGTGACCATGTTGACAAAGTTTTGCTATATCCCCTATAACATTATTACTGTCAACATGGGGGCTGTTGCCGGCTAATCCAGTCATATTTACTGTAGTCATTTTTATTGAGACTCTTGTTACGTGAACCTTCCTGCAACAAAGCTTTGGTGAGCTTTGTTTTCAAGGAAGCAATCTTTTGATTTTGGCCATTATTCTCATTTTGCCACTTTTTCATAATCTCCACGCTTTTCCCAACCCAAAGTTTAAGTTCCTCAATTTCCCTGTTAGCAGCATTCTTCATTTGCTGGAAGATTTCATCAAATCCTGATAAAAAGTTCTATGAATCCCAGGCATAGACTACATTGCCTTGTGCAGGTTTTCCTTCTCTTGAAAAATATTCAGAGTATAGTTCCTTGTATGTAGCCTTGACCTTGACATGTGATTCTTTTGGAAACATCTTTTTTTACTTCAAGGTTCTCCCAGGCGTCATCCAGGGATTTTGCAGAACCTCTTTCCAAGCGACATCAGTCTCCACTCTTAATACTCCAAACTTTAATTTTTCAAAAGAAAGTTGAGAAGCCATATACTTAAAAAGAAAGATGAGGGGAAAGTATCAGATTTTGACTTGATTACATTTATTTAGTATATTTGTTTTCATTTCTATACCATACAGAGCATTTTTGGCTGAAAACCCCCAGTTACAGAATCACACCTGGACTCATATCATGTGGTCTATGAAATAACAGTTTCATTCAATTAAGATCTTTTACCAAAAGATTTTCACACTCTTAACCTAAAAGAATGTGACCTAATACATCCCAGAATCACCTGATTCATTTTGTTGAATTGTATTGTTTTGGCTTGAAGCATTTCAGGCTTCTAGTGCCAAAACCCTGTGGAATGTATGTATTACTGATCCAAGCTATCATTGTTCCAACTGGGAACCATTTAATCAATTCTAAATTCCTAGACACTATTGTCTGGATTTAGCTGTTTTTTGCATTAATTGATTTCCTGCTATTAAAACTCTTTGAATTTGCTGGAGCACTGCTTTTAAACCATAATTTGGGGGTTTACATTTAGTTATCCTTAACAAATCTTCTTGACAAAGTCAATAGAACTAAAACATTATGATTAAATCCACATTAATCATTTTGCCATGTGTATATATTAATTAACCATTGTGGTTAATTAATTTGTTTATGAGACATCTAGTCTCCAAGATTGACTTGGCCAATCTTGCATTAATCCTGTTTGTTAGTACAGCCTAACAACCAGTCACTTTATTATTTATTTCATATAGATACTAAGTTTATCTAAGAATCTTTTCCCAAATAATCCCATAAACTTATCTATACAAAACATATAATAAAAACATAGCAACTTCATATAATTGTATCAGTATATTAAGTTGGCTAATTATCCTAGGTGACTGTCGTACTGTTACAGTATGTTCCCCCAAACTCTTTAATTGTCTCTCTATTTTTAACTATCTCGCATCTTGTCTATCGGCTAATGTGTTTTGGGATTGCCCTATTTTCAAAAATCATAAGTGATATCAAAAAATAAAAATTTAAAGCCCCTCATATTTTACTGATGTATCAAAGTGAAGAAAATATTTATAGATGGTCAAAGCATCAAGCTGGAAATCTGATCCCATGCAGCAGATGGAAGGCTGGTGGTCGGGTGCATGATGTGATGATGAGCAAGTAGACTTCTGGATCGAATTGTAGTTCCTGACTTGTGTATAAACTCACGTACTGGCAAGTACAGCACCAGGGAATCAAATGACTCTGGGAAGAATTGTTTCGAAATACCCATTAAGCAGTTAGACCTCATGACTTTAGCTAAATTAGTCTTGTAGTCTGGCGAGGAAGCAAGAAGAGCTGGTGATTTTTTCATCCCGCCCACTTTGAAGGTTTTGACTTGAGGAAGAGAAGAAACTTCATAGACAAATAGTGCACATGCACCGAAACAGATACCATTTGTCATTACAGCAATCTTGTCTGGGATGAGCCCAGGAATGTAGTTAAAGTCTTGTGGGCATGCTTCTTGTAGAGGAGGAGTATAAGAGAACTTGGACAAAGCGTAGTAGCGGAATTCGGTCTTTAAAAAAGATAAGAAAGTAATATACTTTTCGTTGAAGACAAAATCAGAATCCAAAAGCGAATTCGATCTGCTATGTTCTATCAACTTAGCCAATGCTGAAGAATGACGAAAATGCGACCAAATGTCGATTCTTTTGTTGAAAAGTATTTGCAGTAGAAGTTTTGTCATGCAAACACCATCGCCAGTAGCATCACTGAGATCAAGAATTAGTGATGTGATATTTTTCTCCTTGATTTCCTTTAAGCCTGAGACAATCTCTTTCGTGTGAAGGGTAGCATTTTCTTTTTTGAACTTTTGAATCTTCAATATCCCCGTTCTATTGCGCAAATGTGTAGACATTTGATTCTTCCAAGACAAGCCTTGACTTTTTGGAATCCAGAATTCAGTAGTGTAGTTTGAGGGAGAAGGACAACGTGAAAGACAGTTCTGTGAATAAAATGAGACACGAGAGTCAAAGTTCTTTGGTGAGATGGCCAGGTATGGTGCTTTGATTTTGATTGGTTCATTCATGTAGATAATTGTTAATTCCAGGTAAGGCTTCTCAGGGGCTATTCTGGTGCGAGAGAAAGCTCCCTCTTCAATTACCCACTTACCATGCTTAAACTTTGCCCTGGCCAAAGTCAAGGCCAGCCGTGCTTGTGGATCTGGTGTGCTTCCAATGTGAGATTGTGAATACTCCTCCAAGAATTTTAAGGCAATGATTCCATTGACTTCGATTATCTCTGACCCTGCATATTTTTGGACTTTGGCCTCGTAATCCCCCCACTCTTTCATTAGTTTAGGATGATGGCGGAAATGCTTTACTATTTGAAACTCGTTGTTGACCATCTCAAGAGGAAACGGGTGTACGAACTCGAATGTAGAGAAGCATTGAGGAGTGTACTTGTAGTTTAGATCAAGCATCTCATTGTAAGTAATCATGAGGTCTTTATGAAAGCCATGCGCCGTCATGTGGCTCTTTTCTTTAATCTTATTGAGTACATCATTGATATTGTGGCCTTGGACATCCAAGTCTGAGGCATCAACTAGTGCATCTAATGTAGCCTTCTGCTGAGAATATGTAAGAGGAAAGCTATTATAACAGTTGATGGCAACATAAAAAGGAATCACTTTGTTTTCGCCAGCATCTATGCAGGGGTCAGATGATTGATAATAGAATAAACGGGGGATCCATGGGACATACGACAAGAAGTCTCTTATACTATTGGAAAACCAGCGCATGGCTTGAAAGTGACGGAAACTCAATTTTTGTATTAATGTTTTTAGGTCTTATGTTATATAATTGATTCTGTTATGAAAGACCCACGTTTCAAGTGAAAAGACCAGGCTCTAGATCCCTCGTGATACAGATTTGCAACAGGGATATTCTCTGGATCAAGGCGATCGGCGCCGAAACATTTCTCGGTCGGAAGGCTTGATTTCTTTTCAATAAAACAGTATTTGGATTTGCTCATGGAATGGAATAAAATCTTTATATTCTATTTAAATTAATAATTGCCCCAATTAATCATATCGCTTCTTAATAATAAGTTACTTCGAATAAAGGAAACTTGATCACCGCTCATGAGACCTATCAAACAATGACATGCTGCTTTTTGCAATATAATCTCAACCAACAATTAATGATGGAAATATCTCTTTTTAAAATATATGCTAAGTTAGAAAATACATGGTATATTTTTCCAGCATATTTTTAGCAGAACACTTATTTTTAAATTGTTTAAAAAAATTGGTTGGAGCCTACCTTGAGTGAGTATGCTATGTCATAAAAAATGGTATCTCAGATTGCACTATCTCAAATTAATTTTAAGAATTTGTTTGTTTACATTTTTTACGACAAAAAACTTTAAAAAACAATAAATAGCTAATGGTTACTTACGAATTTATTTTTTTGGCTTCTAAAAATAGGCCATCTTAATTTCTAATTTGAGTCAGATTAATAAAATTTATTCTATTAAGTTTATTTTCATAACAAAATACATAGGGTTAGGCTTGTTTATACTGTCTCAAATTTACAACATCTCGATTTATGACATTATTGGTGCCAACCTCAACCAACACCTTTTTTATGACAATAATATTTCCAAACAAATATTGGATTTTAAAGCTTTTTGAGTTTTAAATAAAACAACATAAATCATATAGACATAAATTAAATTTTTTAAAGGTGAAAATACCTGTATATTAGTTATAAAAGCTGTTGAGATAAGCAAAAATGGTTCAGATCAGAACAAATAGGTAAAGTCAAATAAAATTTTCAACTGGTTCCACTTGAAGGTCAATTTACTCAATAAAAGTTACATTTATCTATTTCTGGATTACAAAATATAATCACACAATAAAAAAATTAATACAGAATCCTTAAACTGAGACAATAAAAAAGTAACTAATATTTAAAACAAAAGTTAAACAGTCAAGTTTTGAAGACATTTGTATCAACTGTGACGGTGATCATGTAACAAAAATGATACAATCAGAGAACAAAACTGGTTCAGTCACAAAAATTATACTTAAATATAAAACAGCTAAATTTTTTATAATCTTGATTATTTTTGGGGCTCAAATGGAAATAGTGTTTTTCAAGAATAAATCCACCAAAGTTTATTCAGAAAACTATGACATCATTATTGATTTCTGTGCTTCTAAATTTTGTATTTATGTCTGAGAAAATATCTCAAATAGGAGCACAAATTTAAATAAAATTAATGATATAGTAATACTTTTATTTTCTGTTTTTAATAGAATTTCTATTACTATTTAGTTTAAAATGATTTATGCTAGTGACAAAAAACTTTGGTATTATTTGGAGCAGCACTAGGAGCATCTCAAAGCCCAGGTTTATGAACAAGAGAGTACAACTGCTATGGGCCCATGCACACCCATCTCAAATTAAGTTTCAAGGAGGTGAGCTGTATGCTTTTCCAGGTGTAGCACTGGGTTTATTTTCTGAGAACCAATTTGATTTACACCAAGACCAGACCCAAACCAAGCCTCTATCACACTTTTGAGACTGGGCAACTTTAGCCCAATCCAATCCAATCATCACTTAAAATTTTGGGCTAATTCAATTTATAGCCAAACCTAACCTGTGTTCCATCATGGCAAGTGTTCCTCCTAAGCAAAAACTTATAACCAATGAAATTCCTGAGGAGAAACTGAGCCTCAATTAAAGAATAATGCCCTTTTCAGAACTTCCACCCACCTGCAATCCACTGAGGCAGTTTTAAGACAAGAATTTTAGACTCTTGTGAAGAGAGGCAGCACAAAGATCACCAAGAAGCAAAAAAGCAACCAGATTTCAAGCTCAAGGATGCCTATCCTATCAAGCTTGATAAATTACAAAATGACGTGTACCTCCAAATTATTGAGGAAAGAACCTACTTGGGCTTCAAGGCATCTTTGCTGCCTGCTGCACTGCACAGCTCTGGATGCATGAGCTTGTCCTTAGAATCCTGGTTCTTACCAATCACACAGGTGAAAAATGTACTAGTGACAGTGATTTACTCCACAATCCAGAAATTGCTGCCAAAATCCCCCTCTTATCTGAGTTTTTGTTTTACTGCCACAAGAGATGGACCCTCAGGACACCAGACCAATAGTGGATTAGAACAGCAGAAGATGACCTGCTGCCCTGAGTTGTAGTGCCCCACATTGGGTTTCCTCCTATGATAAAGTGTGTCAAGGCCTTGGTGCACTACCCCAAAGGGCTCTGCTGTATGCAGAACATGCTTGCCTCAAACAGCTTTATTGCCTTTCAACTCTTTGATCAATGTAGTAAGAAAGAACTAAAACTTATATAGCCCACAGGCAAAAGGAAGACTCAAAGAGACCAACACCTAGGAAATTCAATTACTGGTTTTCAGTGACACCCAATAGTTGATTCATGTGTCATATTCCTAGGAAGTTAACATTACACACCACCTTTTTCACTTTTTATACTAGTAATGAGGAGCAACTTTTGAGGGAGACTTTGAATATGGAATTAAGAAGAAAAGATGTATATTTTATTTGATAATACTTTAGACTTATATAGTTTGGCTGTGGTGGGGATTTAAGTTAGATCAAAGATAAGAGAGGTCATGTGAAGAATGGATTTGAGTTGCTGGATACTTGAACAAGTCATGTGATATTGATTTGTTGCCGTTTCTGGCATATCAAACTGTATATTGGATTGGCACCAACCCGGGCAATGACTGGATGTTAGACGTGTTGGTGACAACCAGAATACTAGTACACAGCTCCTTAGCACACACACACCCTTAAGGGGTTACTCTGGTATATCAGGAGGGGGCTTTGTCTTGACAGCTGTTGCCTGATGTTCCTGGAGTTGTTTGCTAGTAGGTACTAGCCAAGTTGAGTGTTCCCCTTTGCTGAGAAAAATGCAAGATCTGTGATAATTTTTGATGATGGGGTCTTTGGTACTTTGGAATTTGAGCAGGTAGGTGTTTCTGTCTGATCTGTATTTGACAACTCTTCTTGGTCCTCTGTGTACTGAATCCAGCTTCTTTCTTTTTCTGGCAGGGATCCAGACAGTGGAGTTGACTGGGAGTGGTTCCTCTGCAGAGGTCACCTTTTGTACTTTGAGTCTCTTGGTTTCTGCTATCTTAGCTTTGAGGCGTATGTATTGTAGCGCTGGGGCCTGTTCTACTGTGGGAGGTTTTCCAAGGGAATCTTCACATATGGTTGGTTATTGTGGGTGACTATCTTGTGTTTTTACCTGTATTTTAGCTCAAACAGTGAGTAGCCTGTCCCTTGATTGGTGTGGACCCAGGATACTATTAATGCATATTTCACGTATAGTGGCCATGTGTCTTTGTCTTTGTCATCCATTATTTTCTCTAGGGTCCTGATAAGGCTTCTGTTTAGGCGTTCCACTCTGCTGTTGGACTATGGCCTGTATGGAGACGTTGTGGAATGTTTAATGTTTTTGTATTTTAAGTTGTTGTTTACTACGTGTCCTGACAGCTCTCTGGCTCCATCAGTGATGATGTAGTCTGTTCTTTCATAGTCAGCTATGATTGTCTTGTTAATGAATTGGTTTATGGTTTCTGCTTTGTGGTTATTTATTGCCCAGCAGATGGGCCAGAATGTGGCAAAATTGATCGCTACAATTAAGAAACGTTAGTTTGTCTTTGTCTTCTGGGAAGGGGCCCACTACATCCAGCCCCCAAACCTTAAACAGTTCTGGGTCTGTTACTGGGCTAACTGTAGGTTGCAGAGCTTTGATGCTTGAGTATTTTTACACACTGTGCACTTCTTTAGAACGTCAATGATGTCTTATTTTAGATTAGACCACAATACTATTTCTTTTAGAGTAAGATATAGGCTATTAGCCTTTGTGTCCCAGTAGGCAGTGATTTCTGAGGATGGTATCAACCATTTGTGCAAGTGGAATGAATGTTATGTATTTATCTTTGATGATGTGGTATACTTTACCATTTGATACATGTGTCAAGTTTATACTTCCGGGAAGTATAATAAACTAGATAAAGGGGAAAATTAAGAAGAGAATGATAATTTATTGGATATTAATATAGGATAACATATAGTATCATGGGAAGCCACATACTGTCCATGTACATCATAGAGGTCATGGAGCTTATCCGAGTAATGTTCCTCTTAAGTCATAAGGCTTATTCAAGTTGTGATCCTTTTAAAATCTGGATGTTTGATCCCCATAATAGATGGTCAAATGATAGTAGTGCCACTGACTTAATGATTAGTTTTTGAGCCATTTGATGACTCATTCAGTGAACTAATTGGGGTAATAATTCCTGAGAGTAAGTAATTAAAGATGTTGTAACATCTCCCCCTGGGGTGCAGGAAGGCGGAGCCTTGGGAATCTTCTTGAGAGTTTTGGGGATATGTGCTTGGTACTGATCCAGTTTGGCGCTGGGGACAGGGAGTCTGGAGTTGTGTTGGGCTGTTCTTGCTTTGCCTAGGCAGAGTCAGTCATGGTGCATATGTTTGAGTTTGGTTCTCACGCTGATTTATTTGACAAAATAGGTGTTGTTTGCTATGACTTCCATGTGTTGTAACTGTGCTGTTTTAGCAGAGTTACAAGGAGAAAAATATTTAGAAACTAGATAATAATCATTATTGTTAGATAGTGATTATATAGTAATTTTGAATCAAGGATAAAAGGTACATGATTGTGTTAATCACACAGTTAGATGGTGAAGGGGGGTGGCTCTATCCTGGTAATGAGTCAAGCGCCAAAACAAGGTATCCACCATAAGGGATCATCATTTGTTCATGTTGTTGGATTTGGTAATTTGAGTTGACTTCCTAGTCTGGCTTCAAGTGGCTGGGTAATTGGATTGCAGGTCACAAACCTGCTTGGTTGGAATCTTACTGGCAGGTCAAGCCTGCTGTTTTGATACCCCCAGCTATAGGTTGGCCTCCTCTGGGGGTAGGCCGTTGGGGAGGTCATCAAGAGCCCGGGCGCCATATTGGACTAGCTGCTGTTCTGTGGCTGGTAGGGTGGTTTTGTATTGTTTTTGTCTTGCTTTGCAGGGTCTCAGGCAATCATGGTGGAGGGTATTGTCTTGTTTGCGCTTCCCAAGTCCTTGTACAAGGTAAGTGTTATTTTTGTTTACCTTCAGGATGATTGTTGGGCCTACTTTCTTGGGTTATAGTTTTCTTTTATCAACGTTCATGACCCAAACTTTGTCCCCAACTTCATGTCTATCTTTGATGGGGACAAAGATTTTTTGCAGACGTTCATTTTCCTTTTCTGTTTGTTTTCTGTTGGCCTCTATGATTTGAAGTTCTGAGTGAGGGGGGACTTTACTTAGAATTTCAAATTTAGTTCCTTTCAATGCTTGAATGATATTGAGCTGTGTGATGTATACCAGTTCAAAAGGGCTTTTCTCTGGTGGATCTGTTCACTTGGGTTTGATATGTGAGTAGTGCAGTCAATAGATACTTATACCAGTCTTAGGGTTTCCAGGTGGTGAGTTTGGCTAAGACTTGCACAAAATTGCTGTTAAGCCGCTCTACACGTCCATTGGCCTGTGGGTTGTATGGTATTGTTACGGTATGTTTGACCCCATTTTTGGCGAGGTATACATTGGTGTTCTCAGAGGTCAATTCTTTCCCTCCATAGGTCATCAGGAGTTCTGGCTTTCCAAACTTGCTGATTATCTCTCTCCCAATGAATTGTTGTACAGTATTGCCAGTATGCGCCTTTAATGCTTGGGCTACTGGCCATCTTGTAGCAAAGTCAATGACAGTGATGATGTATTTCTTATTGTTGTATTTCCCTGGCATGGGGCCAATAACATCAAGGGCCCACACCTTGAAGGGTAGTTGGTGCGGATGGGAGTACTGACTTTGAAGGAGTTTTGCTTTTGGCAAATTTCTCACATACCTCACATTGCTCTAGGACTTCCAAACATCACAATACTGGGTTGGCCACCAGGTCTTGTGTTTAAGGAATTTGTATAGGTTTTGACTTTTGGTGTGTCTGAGGTCTCTGTAATAGCGTAGGATGGTGTCTACTTGCTTGTGCATGGGGATATAAGGGAAAGTAGTACCATCAGGTTTCTTTTTGTGCAAGGTCCTGTACATGTCAGCAAATATGTATTTTTTTTGATGACTGTTTCCTTTGTTATGTTGGTTGTACCAGGAGCAAAACCCTTGTCTTTTGTCTTTAGCACCAAGAGAGGCCAGTCTGGGTCAATCCCATTTTCCCCTCTTGTGGCACAGATATATAAGTGTGAGAAGGCATCTGCCATGGCAAGCTTGGGGCCAGGTTTGTACTGTATGAGCATATTGAATTTCTCCAAGAGCTCCATCCAGCAGGATTGGCAAGAGATAGATTTGCTTGGGTTTTGAAGTATATGAGCAACTTGTGGTTGGTCAGTGCTGTGAATTTTTCCTGCTGTTATAGATTACAACGCCATTTGAATAGGCAGTGCACAATAGCCAGCAGTTCCTTGTTGTAGATGGGGTATTGATATTCTCCATCTGTCAACTTTTGTGATTCATAAGCTACAGGCAGGAAGCCACCGTCATTATTTTTGATCCATAGTATCTCCCCCAATGGATGCGTCAGAGGCGTTGGTTTCTATTTGATATTCCCTGTCATGTTTGGGGTATTGTAATATAGGAGCTGTTGTGAGTTTCTCTTTAAGACTTCTGAATCAAAGGTCTTGTTGGGGGGTCCAAACAAACATGGATTTGGCGCTAGTAATGTCGGACAGAGGTGCAGTTAGGACGCCACAGTTGGGTATGAATTGTTGTACATAGGAAACCATCCCCAGAAATGTGCGGAGTTCCAACTTATCCTTGGGTGGTAGCATCTTGCAGATGGCCTGTATCTTTTGACTATTGGGTTTGATGCCGTCTTTTGAGACTATGTATCCCAGGAAGGGTAATTGCTTACAGAAGAACTGGCACTTGGAGGGTTTGGCCAACAGTTTGTGTTGGTCCAGGGTAGCAAAGACTGTCTCTAGGTCTTTTTGGTGCTGTTCCACTAATAAACTGTAGACAATGATGTTGTCTAGGTAGACTTGGGCATGCTTGCCTATGTGCGGAGCAAACACTTTGTTCAGGAAGGTCACAAAGGTGGAGGGTGCTTTTGTCATGCCAAAGTTGAGCACCACACAATTTTAGAAGCTGTATTTAGTGTGGAAGGCTGTTTTGGGGATGTCTTCCTCCTTAATACAAATTTGGTTGTAGCCTGCAGTCAGATCAATCTTGGAGAAGACTGTGGCTCCTCCCAGGGGGTCAAAGAGATTGTCAATGAGTGGTAGTGGATAAAAATTCTTGATAGTAACTTTGTTTAGGGCTTGGTATTCTGTGACCAGACACAAGGTACCGTCCTTCTTGGCCACAAAAAATATGGCGGCCCCAAAAGGAGACTGTGAGAAATGGATAAGTCCTTTCTCCAACGCTTCCTTGAGGTAGGCGCGTAGGGTGTTGTCTTTGTTCAGGGTCAGCCTGTAGATAGGGCGTGCTTTGGGTACAGCTCCTTTGAGTTGGATGGAGTGTTAAATGTGTTTCTCTGGTGTCAACCCTGGTAGAGCTTCCTTGAAGATTTTTGGATGGCAGGCCACAATTTTGCAATCCTGAGGCGTGGAGGTATCCTGGTGATCTTTGAAGTATATGATCTCATACTGGCAGGAGTCCCAGCCAACTGCCTTCAGGTTCTGCTTTTTGTCCAGGGTCTCTGTGATATATACAAAGACATGGTTGTGTAGAGGTTGGTCCACTGAGTCAGGGTAGATATGGTGGTTGACACCTTCACGCTTAATGGTCAACACTGAGGTCGCCCAGTCTACGTGAGGATTGTTCTTTTGGAACCAATCTAACCCCAGTACAATGTCAAACTTTGGGAAGTCAATGACAGGGATTTGGATGGTGGAGTGCAGGTTCTCAAGCATGACAGAGAAGGGGGAAGTTTCCCTTGTCACGGAAATGTGGTGTTTGTCAGCCAGGACCAAATTTTTAATCCACAAAGGATTAGTGGCCAGCTTAAAATTATACACAAAGCTAATGTTGACTAGGGTTCAATCCGCGCTCAAGTCCAGGAGTGCCAAGCCTGTGTAACTGCAAAAACAGAAAAGGATAGGATACCAGTTTATTGGGATGCCTTGCAATGGTGTACAGTAATGGGTCCTGTGAGGCTACTTTGACCATTGGATATTGGTCCATGTCCTCAGGTTGGTACTCATCATTGGGCAAGTTGGGAGTTGCATGGGGAGAGCTTGGCTTGCTTAATGCTCTCCCCGGGCTTTTCCCTCATCTTGATTGCCTTGTGTGGCAGTGATACGTAAATGAGTACAATTTGACTATCCATTGTTTCCATTAACATGTCCGTTTGAGCTTGTGGGTTTATGGTTGGTGTTATTCCTGTTCCTTCCAGGGGATGGCCAAGTGGAGTGCCCGCCTGCGTGAGAGTCCTTGGGTCTCTCTTGTTTTCCAGTTTGTGCCTTATGAAGGGTGTTGGATGATTGTTACACTTTCTCCACTTCACAGTAAAGGATTTGCAGGTTAGTCACCTGGTCCATGTTCACATGTCTCATTACATGCAACTTAAGTACATCAATGTACATAAGGTGCGTGGCTGGGGTGTCAGAGGCCATGTCTGTCAGGAAGCCAGGCATAGGTAGAGGCATTGGGCAGCTCAGGATGGGGTTGGACTGAGTCAGTGGGTAAAGCCCACCAAAGAATGGGTGCTAACTTGATAATGTAAGGCATGGATTGCCCAAGTAAGGACCAGGGTCCAGAGGTAGGAAACATGGAATCCACCATTCCTGTCAAAGTGATATAGAGTACTCCAAACAGTTGGGTGAATATAGTCTCTGCAGAGGTGGGGGTCTCAATTGGGCAGTCAGGTTGTGGGGTTAAGGGCAGAGTCATGGAAACAAATTAGGCAGGCAGATAATTGTACTTGTCTTTGAACAACCTTGGCGGCCTTTTGTACCACTTTACTTCACGTCCTATGTATTCAGTTTCTCTAGTCCTGGCCAAGGGGTCAGCAATGAGGATGGTCTCCAAGTTGTACTCCGTGTAGGCCAGGTTGAGCAGGTATTTGGTAAAATGCACAGGTCCAAAGGGGGCTCCTGGGGGACAGTATAGTGCCTGGGTAAGGTTGGCAGGTTGGTCTCCAGAGGGGGCAGTTGCCTGATGGTCTACTTGAACAGAGTTGAGATGAAAGATCACTAAGACTAGATAAGGTAAGATTTGTTCAAACCAAAGGTTCATAAAACTTTATTATTGAAAATGAGGATGTGGTCCTCACAATACCACCAAGGTTTTTATACCATGGGATTTTACTTCTTCAATTTTTGCAGGGTTCAGGTTTGCAGACAAGGCACTGGCGGGGCATGGATCTTGGCTTAGAGTCTTGAGGGTGGCAGATCCAGGTTGTGCCTTCTCTGGTGAATAGAAGTGGCAATGCTTTGTTTTGCCGCCACTGTTCACTATGTCACCTGAGTAGTTCAATTTTACTCCCCATTCTGGATGGAAGGCTAGCAGTTGCTGGTGGTCATTGGCAGAGTTAATAATAGATTTTGTTTTAACCTCCTTAAGGCAAGCTAAAACCTCTGCATAGGCTCATTTCTTTGGTGGATCAAGGTTGGCATCAATCTGGTGACCATTTGGGGAGTTGTCCTTGGGAGACTGGCGGATCTCAGAGTAAATTATCAAATTGGGCTTGCAATTTAACAAGTGGGCAGTTTCCTGTCCACTTTGTGTGACTCAAGTACTCTTTGGAGGGTCAGGGTTTGATTCCAGGGTTTCCAATGTTGATTTAAAAACTCCATTATTGGTGTTTGGCAGGCTGGCAGGTATAGTAGTAGGTCCTTCCCCAACCTTTGTTAGCCAGACTATATCTCCTTTGTAGGTATGGGTCTTCATTGGCACCAGTTTAGTGCCAGTCTGGAAACCATTTCAGGGAATCCTCCATAGTAGGCCCGTGGGTTGCGGAGTAATTTAACAATTTGAGCCTGTGAATTAATAGATTGGTGGGTCCTGGACTGTCCTGGAGGGTTTGATCAGCCTTCAGGGAACTGGGGTTCAACTCTTGGGGTTTCAATACAAGTATTGAAATGTCATTTATGACATCATCCACTTCCTTCCTGGGGGTCCCTTCCTTCCTGGCCTTCTTCTCAAGGTATTGTCAGATTGCTAGTTGGGCGTTGGGTAGGTTGCTTAATGGTTCCCAGGTGCTTTCCTTGGGTGGGTATTCCTTCCACTTGACATAGTACTATAGGGTTTTATAGTGGGTACAGTCTCCATGATCATATTCACCTTTGTATTCTTTGGAGTTTCCTACTTAGATGGGAGGGGGTCAGTCTTGAGTTTCTGGTGGGGGAGGGAGTTTCCTTCTTTCTTGAATAGAAGCACGCAGTGGAAGACATTATGTATTTTCCACAAGGGGGAAATTCTAGTTCAAATGCTACTTCACCTACTAGCTTGGTGATCTTGTAGGGGCCACTTCTTCTGTGGGATAACTTTTGACAGGGAAAAGTCAAAGACACGTTTTGAGAGTCCAAATAGACTTTGTCTCCTACCTTCAATGGCTTCCAAGGGGTCCTCTTTTTGTCTGCAAACACCTTATAATTCTGGACAGCACAGGTCAGATTCTTAAGACAGGTTTATTGGGTGTCGTGTATCTGTTCAATTCAGGGTTGTCCCAACAGGTTTATTTCCTTACTATCAATACTAGGGTCCCAGGATGAGTCAAAGCCATAATTGGCTTTGAAGGGGGACATTCTGGTAGATGCGTGGTATTTTCTGTTGTAAGTATACTCTGCCATGGGTAGCATCTCTACCCAGTTATCTTGGTTGGTTTTGGTGTAGCATTGTAAGTATTGTTCAAGTACTTGGTTCACTTGTTCAGTCTGGCTGTTGGTCTGTGGGTGGTAGGAGGTTGATACACAGCACTTTACCCCCAAGCCCTTCATCACCTGAGTCCAGTATTTGGAGGTGAATTGGGGTCCTCTATCAGTGATGATTTCTCCTGGAGTACCGTTTTGAGTTAGGATGTGGTTGTGGAAGTGTCTAGCTGTCTTTGCAGCGGTGCAGTGGGTGATGGTAGGAATAAAATAGGGCATCCTAGTAAACCTATCTACCATGACCAGGATGGCATTGAACAAATTGGAGGGGGCAGTTCTACAATATAATCCATTGAAACAGACTGCCAGAGCCCGGTGTTTTGTCTAGTGGTCTTAGCAGGCCTTCAGGTTTGGATCTACAGGTCTTGGTTCTTCCACATGTCTCACAGCCTTCAATGTAGCCAGCCAAGTCTTTGTTCATTTAGGGCAAAGTGTAATTCTTCTTGATTCCTCAGAGTGTCCTGAGTCTGCCAGGGTGGCCAGCCATCTCTGAGTCATGATAATCAATGAGTACTTTGGGCCTTGTTTCACCTTCTGGTACATAGATCTGGTTGTGCAATAGCAGGGTGGATCCTTTCAGCAAGAATCCTTTCTTGTGGTGGCAGCTCTCTGGGTCTGAGGTCAAGTTGTCAATAAGCTCTACTGAGTATTTGTCTTGTTTCTGTGCCTTAATTATGTCAGGTTTGTGGGCCATGATCTTCATTTACATCAATTGGATGCCTAGGCTGGCAGGGTTAAGGAGTAAATGTGTGTTGTGGTCCTTGGTTTCTGCAGAGAAAGGGGTCAGGTCAGCTCTTATACTCAGGGCGTCAGGTACCATGTTCACCTTCCCAGGCTTGTAGTCAATGGCCAGGATGTAGTCAGCCAGTTCCAAGGCCCATCTGTCCTGACTCTGGTTTAGCTGTCTGGGTTTGAAGAAGTAAATCAAGTTCTTGTGGTTGATCAAGACCTTTACTGGAAATTTGGCACCACATAGGTACTGGTGCCAATGTTTCAAGGTCTTCATTATTACAAGCATCTCCTTGTTGTAGATCAGGTAGTTTTCTTTGGCAGGCAGCATCTTCTTGGAGTAATATGCTACAGTATGTATCATACTATCCCCTCCTTCCTGAAGAAGGACCCCTCCCACTGCAAAGGCGGATGCGTTGGTTTCCAGTATAAATGGCTTGGATGGGTCAGGCATGGCCAGGACAGGGGCAGAGGTGAAAGAAAGTTTCAAGGCTTCAAAGGCAGAAGTACATTCAGGGGTCCAGGCAAACTGGACTTTGTCAGAGCAAAGGCAGGTCAGGGGCAGGATAATGTGAGAATTTTTTTGGATGAAATACCTGCAATAATTTGCCAGGCCCAAAAAACTTCTCACATCTTTCCTGCATTTGGGTACTAGCCAAGATTTTATTGCTTCTACTTTTTCCTGTGCCATGGCAAACCCGCGGGTCTTCACTAAGTATCCCAGGAACTCAAATTCAAACTGAAAGAATTTGCATTTCTTAAGCTTAGCATGAAAGTTTGCTTGGGAGAGTTTTCCTAGTATAAGGTCTAGGTGGCGCAGGTGTTCCTTGTGGGTCTTGCTGTAGATGAGAATGTTGTCCAAATATGCAACACAAAAACGGTCAAGGTATTCCCCAAGGACAGTGTTGATCATCATTTGGAAAGTGCTGGGGGCATTGGAGAGACAAAATGGCATTACTAGGTACTTGTTTAACCCATCTCTGGTTTTAAAAGCTGTCTTGTATTTGTCTCTGTCTTTGATTCAGATCTGATTGAAGGCATCACAAAGGTCAATTTTTGAGTACACCTGGGCTCCGGTCAGTACATCACAAAGGTCATCAGCATTAGGGATGGGATAGCAATTCTTCACTGTAATGTTGTTCAGTTTCTGGTAGTTTACGCATGGACACATTCTGCCATCCTTTTTCCCTACAAACAGCATGGGCAACAAGCAGGGGGCCTTTGACACTCTGATGAAATCCTTTTTTGTCTTATCCTCTAGGTATGCTTTCAAGGCCACTTGCTCACGGTGATTGAAACTATAAATGGGGCTGTGGTGTGGTTGGGTGCCCAGTAGTAGGTCTATAGCATGGTCATAGATTGAGTGGCTGGGTAGTTTTGTGGCTTCCTCTTTGCTAAACACATGGTCCCACTTCTGCAGGGGAGTAAGTAGTGTCCCAACGCTGGGTTCCATTTTTATGGTTAAGAGTCTATTGGTTGGGGCTCTGCCATGACTCATATAGAATGGAACAGTGTCACAAGATTCAGGTTGTTCCAAAGTGGCGGTCTGTTCACAATAGTTCAGGATCAGGCCATGTCTGTCGGACCATGAGTTGCCCAATATTATGGGATGTGGCAATCCTGGCAAGAGGATCAAGGGGGTTGGGTATATGTTCTGTCCAATTGTCAAAGGGAGTTCTTTTTCATATTCATAGCTAGTGTCTGGAGAGCTGTTTCCCATGATTACTTGCAGGCTGCACTCTGAAGCCGTTAATCCTAGTTCCTTTGCCAGGCTGGCGTCAATGAAGCTTTTGTCAGCTCCTGTATCAATAAATTCCTCAATCTGGCGCTGATTCCCAAGAAGGTCTATGGTCACTTGGATGAATTTTTAAGATTGCGCAGAGGTGTTTATTTGTGCCAAGGCTACAGGAGGTTTATTCTTCTTAGGGCATGCTCTGGTTAGATGACTGGCCTTGTGGCAGTAAAAACATGACCTATCTCTATAGTGATGTTGTAACTATCCAGGGACATTTCTGGTTGGCTGGGCGTCGTGGCTCTGCTGGCTTGGGCCAGATACAAATTCTGTTGCTCTTGGTTTAGACTCAGGCCTTTGCATAGGGGAAGTAGTTCCTCCAGGCTCAATGTAGGCGGGTGGTGCTTCAACAAGTCTTTCATGGCTGAATTGAATCCCTTTCTGAAGATAATGGCAACTAATTTGTCTTCAAGTTGAGTCCAAGTCTTAAGTTTAAGGAACTCATTGATATAGGCTTGGATAGGGCAGTTTGCTTGTTGGATCTCTAACAGAGAGTTCAGTGCGCAGTATCTGGTGTCTTGGTCCTTGTCAGTGCTCATGAGTTTGGCTTCAAATCTTGAGTATTCAAAGCAAAATTCAACATCTTTGGTGGTGGCCTTTCCAAACCAATCTAGGGTGTCTCCTGATAGCATGGCAGCCGCCCCCAAGATCTTCTTGGTGTCACTGGGGTAGGCGTTGGCGTTGGTTTGGAAATGGAGGCAGAGTAGTGGCATGGCTTGGCGTGATTCTTCTAAGGTGAGTTTCCCATCTGGGGCATATCCACCTTGGTTGTGGTCTGGTTAACTATCATGTTTTTTTACTTGTGACACGGTGGGGCTCTGGGGTTCTGCACCAAGTGCCAGGTCTTTTAATCCTTTGGCAGGTCAGGTCTTCATCCATGAGAGTATCAGGGAGGTAATTGCCTTATGGGTGTAATAAGTGATTATCACAAAAAAAAGCATACAAGTTGCCCCAAGTGTTAACAACATCTTGGGGTCCAGGTTACCATGTTTGTAAAAGATTTTCATAATGTCAGGAAGCCAGGTATAGATAGAGGCATTAGGCAGCTTAGATGGGGTTGGACCAAGCCAGCAGGTAAAGCCCACCATAGAATGAGTGCTAACTTGATAATGTAAGGCATGGATTGCCCAAGTAAGGACCAGGGTCCAGAGGTAGGGAACATGGAATCCACCATTCCTGTCAAAGTGATATAGAGTACTCCAAACAGTTGGGTGAACATAGTCTCTGCAGAGGTGGGGGTCTCAATTGGGCAGTCAGGTTGTGGGGTTAAGGGCAGAGTCATGGAAACAAAGTAGGTAGGCAGATAATTGTACTTGTCTTTGAACAACCTTGGCGGACTTTTGTACTACTTTCCTTCACGTCCTATGTATTCATTTTCCCTAGTCTTGGCCAAGGGGTCAGCAATGAGGATGGTCTCCAAGTTGTACTCTGTGTAGGCCAGGTTGAGCGGGTATTTGGTAAAATGAACAGGTCCAAAGGGGGCTCCTGGGGGACAGTATAGTGCCTGGGTAAGGTTGACAGGTTAGTCTTCAGAGGGGCAGTTGCCTGATGGTCTACTTGAACAGAGTTGAGATGGAAGATCACTAAGACTAGATAAGGTAAGATTTGTTCAAACCAAAGGTTCATAAAACTTTATTATTGAAAATGACAATGTGGTCCTCACAATACCGCCAAGGTTTTTAAGCCATGGGATTTTACTTCTTCAATTTTTGCAGAGTTCAGGTTTGCAGACAAGGCACTGGTGGGGCATGGATCTTGGCTTAGAGTCTTGAGGGTGGCAGATCCAGGTTGTGCCTTCTCTGGTGAATAGAAGTGGCAATGCTTTGTTTTGCTGCCACTGTTCACTATGTCACCTGAGTAGTTCAATTTCTCCCCATTATGGATGGAAGGCTAGCAGGTGCTGGTGGTCATTGGCAGAGTTAATAATAGGTTTTTTTAACCTCCTTAAGGCAAGATAAAACCTCTGCATAGGCTCAGTTCTTTGGTGGATCAAGGTTGGCATCAATCTGGTGACCATTTGGGGAATTTTCCTTGGGAGACTGGCGGGTCTTGGAGTAAATTTTTAACTTGGGGTTGCAATTTAACAAGTGGGCAGCTTCCTGTCCATTTGTGTGACTTGAGTAGTCTTTGGAGGGTCAGGGTTTGATTCCAGGGTTTCCAATGTTGATTTCAAAACTACAGTATTGGCACTTGGCAGGCTGGCAGGTATATTAGTAGGTCCTTCCCCAACCTCCTTTATCCAGACTATATCTCCTTTGTAGGTATGGGTCTTCATTGGCACCGGTTTGGCGCCAGTCTGGCAACCATTTAGGGAATCCTCTGTAGTTGGCCAGTGGGTTGCAGAGTAATTTAACAATTTGAGCCTGTGACTTAACAGATTGGTGGTTCCTGGACCGTACTGGAGGGTTCAATCCTTCTTCAGGGAACTGGGGTTCAACTCTTGGGTTTTCAATACAAGTATTAAAATGTCATTCATGACAATATCAGAGGGTGCGCAAAGACAGAGTTCCTTGTAGGCACAGTGAGTTCCTTCACAGTGCCTGTCTGGGTCAGGTTCTTCACTTGGCAAATGATTATGAGCGCTATATCTTTGAGCATGAATCTTGCCAGGAAGTCCTGTTTAAAGGTATCCCAGTTCTTATCAGTGTGCTCCTCATGCCACTTGTTGCACCAGGTGCCAGCATCATGGGTCAGGCAAATGGAAATTTCTGCAATCCAAAATTGCTGTGAGCATTCCATCTGAGCTAGCTTTCTCTGGGCGGACTGGATCCATGCGGTAGTGTTGTTGTTGACCCCAGTGAAAGGTTCCAAGGCAGTGCTTCATAGTTTTTGAGCTACATAGGCGGGCATGGTGTTTTTGTTGGTTGGTTGCGGCATAGAGGAGGGAGCCTGAAAGAACCCTTGTGCTGACAGGGCATTGAACACAGGAATTGGTATCACCATGTTCTGGTACAGGACAAAGCCATCAGGTACCTTGGCACCAGGGGTGTACGGGGTCCTGTCCAGTGGAAGGCCAGATTTAATTCTGTCAAGGATTTGTTGGCCGCGGCAAGTACAGGCAACAGGAAAAAATCTACAAGATAAGGTAGGATGGGGAACCTACTTGTGCTACCAATGTTGTGACTGGTCTGTTTTAGCAGAGTTACAAGGGGGAAATATTTTAGAAGATATATAATAATCTTTATTGAGCAATAGTGATTATATAGTTATTGTGAATCAAGGATAACAGGAGCATAATTATGAGGATTACACAGCTGAATGGTGAAGGGGGGCGGCTTGATCCTGGTAATGAGTCAAGCGCCAAAACAAGGTATCCACCATAAGGGATCAGCATTTGTTCATGTTGTTGGATTTGGCAATTTGAATTAAATTCCCAGTCTGGCTTTGAGTGGTCAGGTAATTGGATTGCGTGTCACAACCCTGCTTGGTTGGAACCTTGCTGACAGGTCAAGCCTGCTGTTGCAACATGTTGTCATGCTGAAAGACTAAATTAAATATTTTGGAATATGCTGATTACAATAATGTAAACACTTTATTTTAAACATAGATTTTTTCTATTCTTTACTAAGAAAACTAGTTATAAAAGCACTTTCTATGCTCTAAAAGCTATTTACCTATAATAAAAATAAAAAAGTGTTTTTTTATTTAATTTTATTCATTTTTCAATATTATTCTTACTTTAAGAACTTTACCAAAGGTATTGTAGGAAAAATCTTCTTAGAAGCCACTAAATAATTCCAAGTCACCCAAAAAAGTTTCTGAAGCCTTCGGTAAAGGCTAAAAGTCCATATTCTAAAAAATCTAGTCAAAGTGCCCTCAAATTAACAGAAGACAAATGAGAATATCTTGGACCCTGAAATTAAATGGCCCTCCCTAACCCCTTCTATTCTTCAATCTGGTGTGAATTAGAAGGAGATGAGGTCCCTCTAAACAATCAATAAAGAAGAAGATATCCAAGAGTCCAGAGCTCCAGCTAATTCCCAACAAGCCAAGCTCATCCCAGTCCAAGAAGGGCAAGAATATAACATCAGATAATTCTCCTCCACTACCTAATGAGTCTTCACCTTCATCCTCTTCAAGTAAAAATATTAAAGATCCTGTTGATTACTTGTCTAACTATCATCAAGCAATAATTAGGCCATGAGATTCTATCAAGATTCACAACATCTGTTGTTTTAAAGTACAGTTTAGGCTCTCAAAGAAGATCCCTTTTTCGCTCTGATGTCTGTCAAAGGAGGTTTAATTAAGGTCTTTAATGGCTAAATTTCAATTGTAACAATAATAAAAGATCATGAAGAAGCAATTTTTATTTCTGTGAGATATAAACTGCAAAATCATTATCAACACAGAAGGATGGGATAAATCCTCCAGTAATAAGACAAACACACATAAAATGCTGCTATTAATATTATCAAAAAGATTCTTAAGTGGTTTCTCTACCAAATGGTTATAATCTCCAATGATATGAAGGCTTCTGTTCTTGAAGTTAAGACTAACAAACATATAATTAGCAATAACCTGAATCTCATCCCCAGCTACAATCACTTAGTGAAGTAAATATGTTACAAATACCGTAATATATGCCCTTGTAAGAAATCTGCTTTGGTCCAAGAAGAGTTAGTTTTGAAAGAGAATGTAAAAATGTTTGATGAAGACAAGTTATTTATTTTACATGATGAATAGCCTTAAGATAAATAAAAAAAATTATATTTAGTAAACAACCTAACTTAGATCAGTTACAAGACTCAGAAACCTAGTCTATTAATGATATCATTTCTTTATTTCCCTCCATCTTTTATTGAATATGGGCTGTACATTCACACATTTAAGGAAATGTGCTCACATTTACCTGATTTATGCTTCCAGAGACAACAGAATAAATTTACACAAGAACTTTTAATATCCTTCAGGAGGGCATAAGAGCCCTGGAATTAATAAAAAAATACTTCCCCTGGTCATACAACTAGAGTCAATACAGATGATGATGAAAAAGACAAAGACACTCTTGCTGAAGAACAAAAATCTCATGATAAAGCTCTTGGACCCTCAATTATAATCATTGCATCTAAAACAGCCCAATTTAAATATTTTGTAAATAACTTTGATAGAGAGGTTCAAGGGTGTTCTTGAATTACCAACAGGTTGTTAATAGACAACTAAAGTGTTCATATGAGCTTATCAAGCTCCACTGTCTAGATAACTCAGGAAAGTGCAAGATTTTGATCCAGTAATTTGTAGTACTAGCCTTCATAAAGCCTGATTATACAAGGCAAACATTTGAACTTATATACCATGATTCATATTCTAAGAGCTATGAGGAAACATTTTATTCTTTAATTGAACATTACAAGCCATAGTGGATTGAACTTAAGGTCACTAAGAACTGGAGCAAGCCCAGAGCAAAAGCCAACTGGAACTGCCACCCAACAGTTCTTAAGGATGAGATGAAAACTACTTCATCTTTGGAGGACTGGCATAAGCATATCAAGTCCTCCTTTGGAATCAAGCCCATATACAACACCTTCTACAAGCACCTCAAATTCCAACAGGGGATGGCTGTTGCATCTATCAGAGATATTGAGAGCTTTCCATCCAAGAAGAAGAGAACCACCAAAGAGAAGTAATATCAGAATAAAATCAAGCATTTTGTTTTGGCCAAAAAAAAAGTTTTAAAAGCTTGGGGAATATAAAAAAAATATTGCAACAGTTTCTAATGGCATCCAAGTGATTGCAGTCTAGTTTTAAAATAAATTTATTGAGTATCCTCTAATTTTTATATAGTTATAATTTTTAGCATAATATTTATATAATCAGTTAGTAAAGAATTTATAAATAATTTATAATGATATTGTCAAGGGTCTGGATGTACAAGTATTCTAGCTGTAGCCATCACACCTAACATCCAGTCATTGCCTGATTTAGTGCCTTTCCCATATACCATTTGACATACCAGAAATGGCAACAAACCAATATCACATGACTGTCCAGGTATCCAGTGGCTTAAACCCATCCAGCACATGACCAACCCCTGGGTTTGATCCAACTAAAATCCCTGCCACAGCTAAAGCCATATAAGTCTAAAGTATTATCCAATAAAACATACTTCTCTTCTTTCTTAATTCCATGTTTCAAGCTTCCCCAAAAGGCGCTCCTATCACTGGTAGCAGCTACAGTTTTTGACCACACCCATGAAAGAGAAAATGACTGACCAAAACCCGCCCACCTTTGCTCAAGTACTCAACCAGGCCACATCTCAGGATACCTGGAAAACGTACTTTTGCGCCCACAACATTGATGAAGATATTCCTAGTGGATGCACCATATTTGAAGGCCTGGTCATGCCCAAAGCATGCACCAAGATTATTCAATACAGTTGCTCTCTCCAACCACAAACAAATGCACAACCACCTATCACAGGTGAAGTGAATAACACCAAATACATTGGTATTGACAATTTCTTTGGCAAAAACAAAGAAAACGTCATCAACTGGCTAGACCACACAGCCGCTAAACTCTGCACCAGCTGCATCCCCCACAAAAAATGTGTCCAGGAAGCCAGCAAACGCCTATACAAGGCCGCAGCTAACTGGTTTGCCACCTGGGTTGGCTCACAAACTGAAGACCATCTTGACAACTGGGAAGAGTTCAAAGCTGACATCACCACAATTTCTGCATCACTGAATCTCTCCAAGATATTGCAATACAGCTCAGTGATTTTCCTCAGAAGACCACTATTGCAGCTTACGCCAAAATATTTGAGGAAATACACTATAAAATTCAAAACCCAGCACAAGCTGACAATGTACACACTAAAGCCTCATTCATCAACAGAATGAAACCCTCTGTTGCTGCCCTCATCCTCCCATAGGCTAACACCTCCATGCCTGCGCTAATTGCTGAAGCCAAGTACGCTTAAAAATGCGCAAACATAGAATATGCTGCATAAACCGGCAACTGCTCCTCAAACAGCAATGGCAGAGAAAACGCCAATGGCAATAAACGCTAAAATACCAATCATAGCAACAAAAAATCCAATTGTAACAATGGCAATTGTAGCCAAAGCACAAACTGCTCCTGTCCCAAGAAAGAGGACACTGCCAAAGTTAACAATGCTGAAGTAGCAACCTGCTATGAATCTGACCCCACATTCTCTGACCCCAAAGGTCTTGAAACAGAGGAACAAGGAAAAGAGGAAGGGGAACAGGCTTAAGTGCCCCTGTCTCCCCCCAACTTGACAAGAAGAAGTACCAAGGCACAAAATTTGCTGCTCGCATCCTATGTGTCCCGCAATCCCCCAATTTTATGAACATAAAAATTAAAGATTGCTCACAACTTCTTGCCAATCCATGCACTTACAAATCTCATACACATAAAATTATATTCAACTCTGGTGCACAACACACTATGGTTAGCAAACCTTTTGTAAGCAAGTACAAAATACCAGTTGTCAAATCCAACTTCAAATACGCCAGAATGGCAGAAAAATCAAAAGTTCTACTTAAAGGCAAAACAACTCCCTTCATAATTGACCTCTAAGGCATACAAACGTCCATCAAAGGACTTGTCATGAACAACATAAACTACAACATTGTAGCAGACATGGACTGGTTCACACAAGTGAATATCAGCGTATGTTGGAAAACAAAATCCATGACAATAAACGCAATGGAGTCAATTTCAACATTCTCAAAGAATCCAACAACCTAATTCTAAGAGACACAGTATTTGTCTAAGTTATAAAACAAAAGATGACTCTGAACATCTAGCCAAAGACAGTACCCTCCACATAATGAGGTACTCCAAATTTGATAATTTACAAACACAAAAGATCCAATACCCAAAACTTGCTGCACTCCTAAATGAATACACTCATGTATTCAAGAAGAACTAACAGAGTTACCCCCCAAACAAGAGGTCAAATATGGCATCAACTTATGCAAAGCCATGCCCAAACCTGCATCTCTCTACAGACTCTCCCCCATGGAGACCCAAACACTTAAAGCCCACATCAAGGACAATCTAGCCAAATGATTCATTTGTCTGTCTGAATCCCTGTGGGGGGCAGTGGTTTTCTTTGTAAAGAAGAAAGAAGGATCTCTTTGCTTAGTTATTGACTACAGAGCACTAAACGCAAGTACAGTAAAAAATAAATACCCACTTCCCCTCATAGAAGTACCTATTTGCAAGGCTCTCCAGAGCAAAAATTTTCTTGAAAATTGACCTCACATCTGGTTATAACCAAGTTGAAGTTAAAGAGAAAGACATATCAAAGACCACATTCCACACACAATTTGGGTTGTTTGAATGTAAAGTAATTCATTTTGGGATGACAAACGCCCCAGAGACATTTGTCACCATGATAAACCAGGCGCTAAACAGACTCTCAAACACATTATGTTACCTCAACAACATTATAATATTTTCAAAAACAAAAGAGGAACACCTCATGCATGTCTGCAAGACATTCAATTGACTTGCAAAGCACAAACTATATGCTAAGCCTACTAAGCGCCAATTTATGGAAAATAAACTTCTGTTCTTGGGCCACATTGTCTCTGATGGTGGCATCAAAGCAGACCCATATAAAATAAAAGCCATAAATAACATGCAACAAACCACCTCTGTGAAACAAGTTAGATACTTTCTTGGTATGGTAGCTTACCTAAGGAAATATATCAAAGACTGTGGAAAGCTCACCACACCAATCAATGACTTAACCAAGGGTAATATCAAAAAGAAATTCATCTGGACTCCAGAATTCAACAAGAATTTCCAACTATTAAAACAAGCCTTGATTGAAGCACCAATCTTACAATACCCTAATAGTAACAGGTGCTACAATCTTGAGTCAGATGCTAGTGACACCGCCATTGGCACAGTCCTACGCATCTGCTAGCCAGGGCAGCAAGATTTCCTGCCAGTATGTTACAAAAGCAGAAAACTAACAAACACTGAGTAAAGATACCCAATACACAATAAAGAATTGCTAACAATATATCACACATGCAAGAAATGGAGATGTTATCTCAAAGGACACTTAAACGTCTGAGAGCTAACTGACCACAAATCCTTAATCTATTTCAAAACTCAGAACATACTTGCGCGGCGCCAAGCCAAATGGATGTCCTTGCTGGAGCAGCTTAACCTGGAAATCCAATACATAAAGGGGGCAGAGCTGGTCTCAACTGATGCTCTCTCTAGGCTATGCCAGCCAAGAGAAGATCACCCTGGCCACCTGGACCTTGATTGGCCCAACCTATACAACACTGAGTACAAGACAAAAGGAAAGGATCCCTCCACACATTACTGACCCACAATACATTAGTAAGGAACAAAAAATATTTCCATTTATCAAATGGCACTGTATATCAAATCATTAACAACAAACATGTTCTGTACATCCCACTTGCACAAAGAGTTGACACCATATTAAGACATCACCGTCTGCTAGGACACACAAAGGCTAACAACCTAGACCTCACATTAAAAGAGATATTATGGTGGCCCAACCTCAAATAGGATATAGTTGATGTTCTAAAAAAGTGCACAGTGTGCAAGAAATACACCAGCACAAAGGCTCCTCAGCCAACGGTCAACCCAGTACCGGACCCTGAACCATTCAAGATTTGAGGGCTAGATGTAGTGGGCCCCTTCCCAGAAACAAAGACAAATCATGTTTCCTAATTGTAGCCATCAACTTTGCCATATGTTGGCCCATCTTCTGGGCAATAAAGGATCACAAGGCAGAAATAATAAACTGATTCATCAATAAAGCAATCATAGCAGACTATGGCACTCCAGACTACATCATAACAGATGGAGCAAAAGAGCTAACAGGCCATGTAGTAAACAACAATCTAAAAACAAAGAACATTAAGCATCCCACAATCTTGCCCTACAGGCCACAGGCCAACGGCAGAGTTGAACGCCTGAACGGCAGCCTTATCAGAACCCTGGGGAAAATAATGGATGGCAAAGCCAAAGACACATGGCTGCTATACGTGAAACATGTATTACTAGTATCCTGGGTTTGTAACAACAAGGGAAAGGCTACTCACTGTTTGAACTAACATACAGGTACAAGCCAGAAATAGTCATCTGCAACAATCAACCATATGTGAAGATCCCCCTGGGGAAACCTCCCACTGTAGAACATAAACCAGCTCTACAACACATACGCCTCAAAGCTAAACTGGCAGAAACAAAGAGACTCAAACCCCAAAAGATAACCTCAACAGAGGACCCACTCCCCATCAACTCCCCCATCTGGGTCCTAGCTGGGAACAGAAAGAAGCTAGACTCAGTACACAGAGGACCAGGAAGAATCATCAGATACCAACCAGACAGGAACACCTACCTGGTTAAGTTCCAGTGTGCCAAAGAGCCCATCACCAAAAAGTATCACAGATCTTGCCTCCAACCTAGCAAAGGAGAACACTTGACCCAGTTGGTGCCCACTAGTAAACAACTCCAGGAACATCAGGCAACAGCCATCAAGACAAAGCCTCCTCCTGATGTACCTGAGTAATCCCTTAAGGGGGGTGTCAAGGGTCTGGATGTACAAGTATTCCAGCTATTGCCATCACACCTTGCATCCAGTCTTTGCCCAATTTGGTGCCTTTCCAATATACCATTTAATATATTGGAATTGGCAACAAACCAATATCACATGACTGTCCAGGTATCCAGCAACTTAAACCCATCCAGCACATGATCAACCCCTGGGTTTGATCCAACTAAAATCCCTGCCACAGCTAAAGCTATATAAGTCTAAAGTGTTATCCAATAAAATATACTTCTTCTCTTCCTAATTCTATATTCAAAGCTTCCCCAAAGGGCTCTCCTTATCAATATTTTAAAAATTATGAATGTTTTATTAGCAGTTTGATGCCTCAGGCTGTTTTATATGACACATTTTTTTTACTATCTGAATATATTTATTTTTAGTTAACAATATAGAAATATTTTATTTTAGTGTTTCTGATTATGATTTTTCCTGTGATATTTGAGCTTTTACATAGTGTTTTGTTTATAAAGTTTTTTATTTTTTAAGAAAAAAGTATTTTATAGTAAAATATATCTATTTTATAATACAATAAAAATGTATTTTACTTTATAGTTTTATGTTTCATTTTTATGATTTTTTTGAAATTCATGTTGTCACATTATCCTAAAAATGTTTTAAGCTTTATTTTTTAAGTCAAATTTCCAGGAAACATGTTTTTGATTATTAAAAAAAGTTCCAAAATTTAGTTGCATAAATGGGGAAAAAACTTAATTCTGGATTTTCAACACTGTCAGCATTAGAGTTTTTTAATTCTTACTGTTATCATACAGTAAGTCAGCTTGTGGAATTAGCTAATTCTGATAATTATTTTTATTGTTATTTTGAAATAAAGATGTGTTATAGACCATTGGCTTTCCCAATTTCTTCCATAATTAATTCTAGTCATATGCCTCCTGAACATAATCTCTTCTGGACTTCTAGTCCCTCTGCCTGCAGTTTTCTATCTGGCCAGAGTAACTAACAGACCTGTGAATTTTACAGAGCATCCTCCAAAACCCAAGTTCAAAGACTATACACCCAAGAGTATAATGCTTTCCAATCCCTAGGCCCACATAAAATAGTTAAATAGATTTAATCATAAAGGCATCCCACATGTGAAAGAACCAAGGTTGTTTAAGGACAATTATGTCTTCCTCCCAGCTTACCAGATAACATGGACCTGCCAATGACACCAAACCCCACATATCTGTCTGCATCCAACCACCCCCTTACAATACCAATAATATATTTGGAGCAGTGTATATTATCTTCTCTGGGGTAATTAAGACTATATTTCCAGCTACTGACCCTTGGTCTTGGGTGGTTTTAATCTATCTACTATGCTTTGAAGTTAACGCCAATTCTATGATGGTTACTTCTCATCCAATCTGTGACCTACCTTATTCCTAGCTCAAACAGGCCAGCGGCTCAAGGATGGTTCCCTAACAGATGTTGTCACTTTTTTAATTGATTTTAAACAAACCTTGAACATTTTTAATGTAACAAAAATAAGCAATACACATATGATATCATAAATCAATCCCAAAAAGATGCAATAAAAACCTATTTTAACTCATGATAATAATAAGGAGAAGCAAGCTATTGTTTCTCATTTTTTATGTAATTTACACTCTTTATTAAAAAATATTTTTATTACATTAAAAATAAAATCTCTAATGAAGCAAAAATAGGAGAGAACAAAAATAATATAAACAGTAAAAAATATGAGAAAGTGATAATTTATTTAGTATACTTAATATCAGCACAACTGAAAATATATCATATTTTACAGATAAATTAACAAACATAATACATTTAATATACCACTACTTTAAAAATAAACCTTATAATTATCATTTACAAATAAGAATATTAGTATTATCTAAAAATAAAGATGAATTAGCATTTAAAATTAAAAAATGTAGGTGAAGCAAAGAGAACTTTTAGATAAATTAAAGCCACCAGCAAGAGCAGTGGCAACATCCTCAAGGTATTTCTTGATTTCCACCACCTTGCACACTTTTTACCACCTTTAGGATAAACTCTTGGAATTCCTTCTACTTGGCCTTCTTCTTGGGAGCAACCTTGTTGATGATGTCCTAGAACTTGGAGACAGGCTTTCTTTGCTCCTCCTGGAGCTTCTAGAAATAACTTGTAGAATTTGTGATTGGCACCAAAACCTAGTCTTAAGGTGATTGTGCCACATCTCTAGGCTTGTAGTTGCCTTTATTTTGTTGCTAAGGCAGGCACTGAAATAGCTCCAGGGTCATTGGCTACACTCTTTCCTCTCCTGGTAGCCACTTTCTTGCCAACTCATTGGTACTTGAAGTACTCAAGGTAGCCTTTGAAGATGGTGGGGTGCCTCTTCACATAAGCATTCTTTTGAATGGCCTCAAAGCCAACATCAACATGTTCATGGTTGAGAAGGGCCAGGTCAGTAAGCTGGGTGATAGCAAAGCAACATTTTCTATTACTATAATTGAATTACTTGTCAAAGAGCTTTTTCTCACTCTTTATATTCTTGAGAATGTCCTGCCTAAAATGAAATGCAAAGGCATGTACTTCTCCATTGAAGGTGGCCTCAAAGGATTTGAACTGATCTAACTTAAATTCTGTGATGATAACCTTTGGCCCAAGGGTGTGTTCATGGGCTAGAAGCTCAGCAGAGAGCACAGCCCCATCTTTATCATAGGAGTGTTGCAACCAAGTTTTCCTCCTTGCCTGCTAATGTATCTTACGGTATACAGGGGGCGCTTGATATGCTGCCCCTTGATGTATCTAACAACATAGACAAATCTGATGGCAATATCAAACTGTGGACACTGTCTCCTAATTAAGAGCTCTGCCAATTTGACTTTCTGATCCCCGCATGAGTTATTCCTTGGCTTTAAACCTTACATGAAACACACCACTTTGCCACCCCCTGTAGCTGTGTGGCTTTCACCAAATAGTATATCAATCACAATATTCTACAATAAACAATACATTATTCTATTCATTTCTGTTCTTTATATTGGACTGTTGTATTCCCCAATCAAATACTGAACTATTATTGGTTCAGTTGCAACAGTGGTAGCAGTGGTAGGTTCACAACCTACCTAAAAGAAAAATTCCCCAAGAAAGGATGGAGTATGGGCTGTATGGCTACCCCTCATCAAGAAACTTTCTTTCCAATCCCTGAAGGAGACATCCCCAAGGGGTATATTATCTACCAAGACCATATAGTGCTCACAAGTGTGTACAATTGACTCCGCCTGGATAGTTCATCACAAGTTTCACCCTGCCCCAATTAAACCTTTCTTGATGCATTCTAAATCTCCAGCTTGAGTCTTTTGTGGGTGGTGTCAAAGGAGCTGACATTGTCAGTTGGCTCCATTCTACCAAGACCCACATTTGTATCTGTCAGGTGCCTGAGTCCATGTAGGTTGCCACCACTTCTGGGCGCCTTAAAGGACCTGCTGCAGTGTGGTTCACCAACTGGGCCAGCCAAGAAATAGATGTCACTTGGGTGTTGTTCAGGGACACCGCAAAACCCGCTACCTGAAACCTTTTCACCTATTTTGGCAGGAACTCCTCTCCTGGCTATTAAACAGACTGGGTCTGTCCCTGAATATCTTACAGTTTTGCATCAAGCCCTTGCCACTGCTCCAGAATCTGTCACCAACAGGAATGTCATGCTTCTTACTATAATAATCAATGGGCTGAAACCCCATATCTACAAGTGGGTTCCTGTAGATTGCTGCACCTCCATTGATAACTGCTATAAGGCCATTTTGGAGGCCAATAATCAGGCTTCAATGGGCTTCAGTAGGTCTAATGACGCGCCACCCCAGTCTTGTCTCACACCTGGTAGTGTTCACAATCAGGTGGGCTGCCACCAGTCCCATCAACAATAGAATGGGGTTAAGCGTCCCCACAAGGGGGAACTCCAATTAGCGCAAATCAAGGACCCAGAAAAATCCTGGGGATTTTAGATACAAGAGGTTCTGAAGCCCCACTTGACCCTCACTCCTAATCCCTCCTTGCAAAGAACCCATGTGATTACAATGTGCATGATGTTGAAACTCTCAATGTATTCCAGGCTCATAGCAATACCCCTGTTCTCTAAGCAAGTCATTCTTTAAATGAAGTAACCTGCTGGCCTACCCCTTCTGTTTCCATGGGAACACCCACAAACTTTTAGTAGAAACTGGGGCTGATCACACTATTATTAACCAGGCATTTGCAGATTCTCAGTAGCTGGACCAAGTGCCCAGCCAATTAAGGACAGTAAGAGTAGCTGACTCACGCAGAGTGGCAATTACCCATGAGACTGTACCCTTCTCTGTGAGAATGGGGAACATCCAGGTTAAGCTCTCTGGGCCAATCATGGCAGGGCTTAGCCACAACTTAATTGTTGGCATTGACTGGCTTTGGCACAACTGTCCCTACATTGACTGGGAAACCTCTGTCATCACCCTCAATAGAAATGGGGTGGGCTTCCAGATCTATCCTGTTGAAATGAGCAAGCTATTCCACAATACTGTGTTTGTTAGAATAACAGAGACAGGCTTGTACAACTTCAAGGGGGGACTAGACTTCAACCAATTTTCAGTCAAAGTTATCTGCGCAGAACCACCTGTGACCCTTTCTTTGACTACTTCACCCCCACCAGCGCTTGCTGTACTCCTTGAGGAGTATAAGGACGTCTTCAGCAAAACACTGGAACAACTAACTCCCCTTTAAGAGATCCAGCATTCTGTACAACTTAAAGGGTTGTTACCTAAAGCACGTCTCTTATATTGTCTTATACCAAAAGAAGATGAGACCCTACACCAGCACCTTGTGGACGCGCTTGACAAGGGCTTCATTTGCCCCTTGCTCTCTCTGTACAGGGATGCTGTCTTCTTAGTAGCCAAGAAGGACGGGTCCCTTTTCCTGTTCACATATTATTGCGCCTTAAATGAGGCGACTTTTAAGAATAAGTACCCCTGCTGTTGATTGATGGCCTGTTTGACACACTTGCGGGTGCAAAGGTCTTTAATAAAATTGATCTCACTGCGGGGTACAACCAGGTTTGCATTGCACCAGGGGATGAGGCAAAAACTGCCTTCTGCACACGCTACAGGTTGTTTAAGTGTCAGGTCTGAACTTTGGAATGACCAATGCTCCTTCCACTTTTGCCATGTTGATGAACAAAGCATTTGAGGAACTGATTGGAAAATTTGTGGTTGTTTAACTTGACAACATTATTGTCTTCAGTCAAGATCAAACCACACACCTTCAACACCTCTGTGCTGTCCTCAACACCCTTTGGAAAAATTAGCTAAAAGCTAAACCCTCCAAATGCAAGTTCCTCAAGTTAGAGTTGCTGTTCCTTGGGCACACCATCTCTGACCAAGGGATAAAGCCTGACCCTGCCAAAATCAAGCCAATCACCAGCATGCTGCCTCCCACTTATGTGGGCCAGGTATGTACCTTCTTAGGCATAGTTGCCTACATGCACAAGTTTATCCCCAATTGCAGGGAACTGATTGCACCTCTCACCAAACTCCTCAACACCAAACAGTGCTTTTATTGGACCCCTGCCAGAGATCAAGCCTTTGAGACGTTAAAGCAGAGACTTACAACAGTACCTGTACTGCAGTTCCCCAACCAAAACCGCCAGTACAAACTTGAGACTGACGCCTCTTTCAGGGCCATAGGAGGCGTGCTACAGGTAGAAACTGACAATAGCGCCTTCCTCCCCGTGGCATACAAGTCCAGGAAGCTTACCAACATGGAACAATGTTACCCCATTCATGATAAAGAATTAGCAGCAATTGTACAATGCATCAAGAAGTGGTGATGTTGCCTGGAAGGAGCTACCTTTCCACCCCGCGTCCTGACAGATCATAAGTCACTCTAGTACTTCAACACACAGTCCCACTTGACACACCACCAAGCAGGCTGGGTCAAGCGTCTATCCCCCTACCAGTTGCGCAATGAGTACAAGCCTGGGAAGGAACTTTTCACAGCTGATGCCCTCTCATGTCACTATGTAGCATCCATCACCAGGGATGATGGCTTGGATCCAAATTGGCCAATGCTGTACCTCTGTCCTGAAGCAACGTGTTACAAAGGCCTTAACTCAGTAACCATCTCCAAGCTGAAGGACAACAAAAGTCAGTTCACCACAAATGCTGGCAACTTCTGCCGCCGGGCGGAGATAGGCAAAAAGACGCCTTACATCCCCACCACACAACAAGGTGTCACCATACTGCATTACCACAAAACCCTGGGTCACATCAGAGGATGTAACCTCTTTGAGATCATGAAAAGGAAGGTTTGGTGGCTGCGTATGTATCAGGACATCTTGGACCTCCTTGGAACATGTGTCCTGTGCAAAAAGAATACATCTAAACCCGCACCCCCAAAGTCTGTCCTGCCCATCAAAGAAAAGGAACTCTTTTAACAGTGGGCCCTTGACATTGTTGGGCCCCTCCCTGAAGACAGGCTGGGGAAGAAATACATCATAACTGCCATTGACTACTTCACCCATTGGCCAGTGGCCTGGGCAACAACTAATCACATCCCCACCACCATCACCTGCTTCATTGGCAAGGAAATTGTTGCCTACTTTGGACGGCCCAAACACCTCATCACAGATGGTGGCCCTGAACTTGTTGGGCATATCATGAAGGTGTACTGCGCCAAGAATGCACTCCAACAGATAGTCACAACCCCATACCATCCACAAGCCAATGGACATGTAGAGCAATTAAATGGCTCACTGGTTCAACTGATTGTCAAGCTCTCACAGGAACACCCCAATACTGCATTGACTGAACACTTGCCTACCGCTCTACTTATTTTACCAGCAAGGATTAACAGAGGCACCAGGTTCAGCCCCAGTGCTCTGGTCTTTGGACCGCCTGACAGTTTGACGGGAGTTGAACAAGGGAGGTTACAATTTACAGTTCCCAGGAAACCCCCTGTTGACAACTCCATCCCTGAACCAATGGTGTGCCAAGGCCCAAGAGATCAAACACGAACAAATTGAAGGAGGGACAAAGCACCTTGAGGCAAGATATGCTGTGGGTGACCCTGTCTACACCCTCAACCCCAATTCTGCCAAATTAGAACCCAACCACCTAGGGCCCTTCAAGATAGCCCAGGTCTATGACAAACACACCTACCAACTCAAAGATGCCCAAGGGAATACCAAAAAGCTCCACCATGATTGCTTGCACCCCTGCTGCGTCATCCCCACACAAAGGTTGTTTGTGTGGACCTTCCCAGATTTTCTGCAGACTCTGATCCTGGTGTCTGACAACAAGCAGGGGAAAAGGGGGTGTTGCAACCAAGTTTCCAGGCTTGCCCGCTAACGTATCTTACAATACACAGGGGTGCTCAATGAGTCACCCCTTGATGTGTCTAACAACATGAACCAATCTGATGGCAATGTCAAATAGTGGGAACTTCCTCCTAATTAGGAGCTCTACCAATTCAACCTGCTTATCCCTGCACAAGTTATTCCTCAGCTTCAAACCTTACATGGAACATGCCACCCTGCCAACTCCTTGTGGTCTGATGGCTTTCCTCACATGGTATATTACTCACAATATTCTACAATAAACAATATATTATTCTATTCATTCTTGTCCTTTCTATTAGACTGTTGTCTTCCCCAACTCAAATACTGAATCCTCATTGGTTCAGTTACACCACTGCACTAGGATTATGTGCAGGAAAGTCTATCTCAGTAAGTTTCTCCCACTTCTCATAGTAGAGATTGTTGCCCCTTATCCATCTTTGAGCTTCTGTTTCCCCCCCAAATGAGGCTATTAAGTGTGTGTTGCTTGATGGGATGAGACCCAAGGACTTGTACCTTGACATACTTGATTGCTGTGGGAGGCAATTTGACCCACTTATGCCCTTTATCTATTTCTACATAGATGGCTTGAACTTATTGGCTAAATATCTTAACCCTTTGATACTAGCCTATAACCCAGACTCTGTTAAGCCTTGGCTTTCTTGTTGCCTCCTCTAATAAAGGTAACAGGGGGATCCCTGTGCTGCACTGATTCTTAGAGCTGGTGCCCCAAGCCTAGGGCTGTGTTGGATTTTAGAGGAGTGGCTCCTTTTCTAAACAGGAGTCACTGTCTCAAATCCAGAAACAATTTTGATAAAATCTTCTCAAAGAAGGTTCTCTCCAAGCTGTTTCCATGCTTATGTGTGGAAGGCTTTTTTGTTTGGATTTTATTAAAAATGAATTTTATATATTCTTTCTATTTTTAAAAATAAAAAATTGAATTTAAATTTGCTTTAATTATATTTTTTATTATTAAATATTTATAAAAAATCCACACACATCCGGAAAACAGAAAACCTTCTGGGGCCTTTTTTTAAATTTTGGATTCCCCATGTTGGGGGAATCCAAAAGAAGATTCTGGGAAAGGGGGGACGGGACAATTACAGCAAATGCCGTAATTGTCTCTTTTTTGGGTCAACACAGCCCTACCCAAGCCCAATCATGGTGGGATGCACTGCAGTCTGCTCCTAGCAGCCCAGTACCAGTAGTCCCCTTAGCTTCTCGGGAAGAAGTTTCTGACAAACTCTGTTATTATCCTTCTCTACCCTAGCGTACCACATGGGTGATTGTCTATGCCTTTGGTACCTTCATGGTTGTAAGGGATGGAAAGCTTATGCAGCATACTATTTCCAGCACCCGGGTTTCTTCAGTTCGTGATGATTTAAAGTTATCACTGGCGTATATCGGTGATGGATCCGTGTGGGTCTTCAGCTATGGAGGGGTGGGGTAAGTTTGGATTGGGTTAAGGGGTCAGCTATCTATAGTTCGTATTTGGGATTGATCTCGTGGGGTTGATATTGTTGTTCTGGGATGGACGCTTTCGAGTTTATATCGTAGGCCGGTTTGAATGCCAGCTCGGCTTCCTGCCGCCGAATCCGGCGGGTATGGATTTCCATGGGGTTGCTAGGTTCGTCTCTGGACGGATCTTGTGGCGGATGCCGGTATCGATTAGTCTTCATGGTTCTGGTTGGGTGCGGATGGAGTTGTCTCGTTTAATCAGCGATGATTAAACTTCCAAGTTGATTCTGATCCGGCAGTCCAGCCACGGTCGAGCGGTATTGACGGTTCCGTGCATTATTTTTCATTCTGGGTTTTGGTTAGTGGCTTGGCAGGGGAGGGTTACTTTCTGGTGGGATGGGGTGATTCTGGGCGGGTGCAGATCATTTGTGATAAAATGGATTTGGCATGTGTGGAATAAGGATCTTCGTTTTATCGCTTGCCGGGTGACAGGTTTATGCTCGGGTGTGGAATAATAAGTTTGAGGTGCTTTTGTTGTTGTTTGGGTGATATTTAATCTAAAGAAGTCTTTGAAAGTTTGGATGTTTTACTTGTGTTATTGAAGATGAAATCATATCAGCCCTTGGTGGCATCGATTTGCGAGGCTGCTTTAAGATATACTAGGTTTCAGTAGCGAATGCTTTGATTGATTATTTTACTTAAACACAAGTCTTGCATAACCAGAATTGATTATCTTCTGCCGAGGATTGCCACCCATCCAATAAACCTGAAATCGATTCAGCCTTTGAAGTTATGGGTTGGTTTACTACCACTGCAAGAAATATCATGTCCTATGTCCCATGGATTCCTCATTTGCTCTACTACCAAAAATTTGATCCCTGTACACATGCTGGAGCGAATCACGCTGTTCCCTTTTCTGTCGCCATCAGCTGCTACAATAGCTTTCCTCTTACATACTCCCAAGAGAAGGATACTTTGGTTACTCTAGCTGCTCTCTCAGACTTGGATGTTCAAGGCCGCGATATTAAAATTACCCTCGATAAGGTTAAAGGAAAGAACCACTTGACAGAACATAACTTCCATAAAGACATCACAATTACTTACAACGAGATGTCTGATATACATTACAAGTATACTTCCCAATGCTTCTCTACGTTTGAGTTCGTCCACCCATTCCCTATTGAGCTAGTCAACAACGAGTTCCAAATAGCAAAGAACTTCCTCCATCATCCTAAACTCATCAAAGAGTGGATTTCTTTTGATATCGAAACAAGAAAATATACTGCTTGCAAGGTAATTGAAATCAATGACATTCCTGTCTTCAAGTTCCTGGAGGAATATTCACAAACTCACGTTGGAAGCACATCTGATCCACAAGCACGGTTGGCCTTGACTTTGGCCAGGGCAAAGTTTAAATTTGGCGAGTGGGTTGTTGAAGAGGGAGCCTTCTCTCGCACCAGAATAGCCCCAGATAAGCCTTATTTGGAATTAACTATAGTTTACATGAACGAGCTAATCAAAATCAAAGCTCCCTACCTCGCCATCTCGCCACAAAACTTCGACTCGCGTGCCTCATTCTATTCGCAGAACTGTTTGAAAGCACGCAACTCTTTCTCAAAATATTCCCCTAAATTCTGGCTACCCAAAAGCCAGAGTCTGTTTTGGGATGAGACAATATCCATCCACAGGCGCAGTCGGACTGGCATATTGAAGATTCAAAAATTCAAAAAAGAATCTCCCATTCTTCAAGTGAAGAACATCGTTTCAGCACTGGGCAGGCTCAACCAGCACAACATCACCTCGCTTATTCTGGATCTCAGTGATGCTACAGGTGATTATGCTTGCATGTCACAGCTTCTAATGAAAACGCTCTTCGACAAGAGAATCGACATTTGGTTTCAGTTCCGCCATGCCCCTCTCATGGATGCGATGATAAACACCGTCCAAACCGACATGCTATTCAACGTCAGCTTCACCTTTGAGGAAGAACTATTCACTCCTACATCCTTCTTGAAGACTCGCTTCTACCGCTACAGGAACTTGCACTCCTCTTATACGCCTCCACTGCAGGAAAAATGTCCCCAAGACGCTGAATTTGTTCCTGGACTGATCCCAGACAAAGTTGCTGTAATGACAAACGGCATCTGCTTCGGAGCATGTGCCCGTTTTGTTTCTGAAGTTTCTTCGCTTCCCCAAGTCAAAACCTTCAAAGCAGGCGGGATGAAAAGATCCCCTGCTCTTCTCGCTTCCTCATCAGACTATGGCAGGATTGATTCAACGGAGATCATCGATACCTTAGCTTCCTTCATGGAAACATCAAAGCCTGGTCCACTAAAACCATTTGCTTCAGTGGTACAACTAAACGTACCGGCGCGCGAGTTCATCCGCCACAACAAAGCAGGAGCCGATATTCAATCCCAAAGCCTGCTCGCCCATCACCATATCAATCACGATGCCACCGACCTCCCCTTCACAGTGTGGGATCACATTTCCGACCACTTGAACCAACGTGCACCAAACCCGTCTCTAGAATTTTCCACGCCTTCTAAATATAGTGAAGCCTCCAGACTATCATCCCAACAATCAGAAAACAATCCCCCTCAGTCCGCTTGAACTTCCTGCCCCTACGTTAAACATTCCGACATGAACCATCTTACTTTATAATAAACTATGGGCGTACCCGTTCAAATGTATCAGCTTGATTTAATAAATTATTCACCCCTGCCAAGGGCAACTTCCCGCCAACCCACCCTTTATAAGTAAACCCCAACTTCAACCAAAGCACCCTTCATGAACCCAACTCAATACTCATCAGATCGACCAACAGCGCCCACTCAACTACAGCCATATGGCAGCTGTAATTAAGACAACTCCCTGGTAGCCAACTACTAAGTAAAGTCAAGCCCTAGGGTTCCAGAAAGTTAACCCCTGGAAGCTAACCCTTATTTAACCAATAGTATTTGTTGTAAATAGCGCCATTAATGCCATTTTGATATGGCCTTTGAATATTGATATGTGCAAAGATTTAGTCAGTTTTGCTTTCAATTTTGGGAACTCCTTGCCTTCTGCAAATGGGTCTGGTTCAATATCTACCCCTTCTGGAATATCTTACCTATCCTTGACTGATCCTGATATGACCTCATCCTAATGTGACCCCTTCTGCCACTCTGTCTACCTAATGAGTGATAATCAACCCTTGTCTACTATTTAAGTAGAATTATTTCTCCTAATAAAGACAAATTTATCTACATCTTTGTTGGCTTTAATGTTCTTCAAGCTTTTTGCTTTCTTTTTTGCCAAAAGGAATTTCACATCTTGTATTCCAGGAAATTAAGGTATGTGCCCTTAATTTTGCCCTGAAGGCTAACCCAAGGCTAGCTTTGAACCTCAAATCTTTTGTTATATAGATTTCCTGCTGTGTCCTCCCAGATGTTGTCCCCAGGAGCCAAACACAACAAAATGATGCTCACTACAGGGGCTGCAAGCCCCTTGGTTACCCCGTTCCCACGTGCATTCTCTGGTCCTTCTCCCTTTTTTTCTGAAGTACCCAAACAACCTAAAGTTTCTAGTCCTCCTCTAGAAGAAGATATCACCAATGCCCCCTCAACTCCCATAGTACTGGCGCTGTCCCTTGGGCCTGTGTGGGCCCCCCTTCCAGCTTTCTCTCTCAACTATGAACAAGCTTGTGCTTCTTCCCACTCTTTACTCCATTCTAGCACTGTGGCAATGCACACTATCTCTGGTCTCCATCCTGGGTATGTTTCAGAAGACCTGTACTTGTTCCTCTTGGACCTTGGTCTCCCCCCACGCTGATGAAGTCCATGGATATAATTGGCGTGTTAGCCAACCAGTTTATTCAACCCGCCCTGGTTCACCAACAACTTGCATTGGGATTCCAGAACCAGCTTTTAAATGCTGTATCCACCGCTGTCTCAAACAACCATGCTCAGAATATGGCATATCAAGAATGGTCCCATAGCCTCTTTGCATGTATTTCCAATAACTAGCGCAACTTGCTGGCCTCCCAGAAGCACTTGACCTCCTTGCTGAATTACCTTTGTTCCTTGCTCCCTGGATACATCAATGATCAACTATGAAAATTGGATGAGCATCAAGCAATGTGGCGTGGGCAAATTGAGGCCTCTCTGCTAAAGCAACGCTAGGACTTTGAGACTCTGGTTAGCAAACTTAACCAATTTTGAGAACATATTAATTCTCAGCACAAATTGGTTGGAACTCATGTTGATACTTGGGGCTACCATCTGCAGCATCAATATGGTCTGGATAAGGCTGCTCTAGGCAACACTCTATACCAAGTGCAAAATTATGTGGATGATAGGGTAGAATCTATTGAGGTGACTCCTCCTGCTCCTCCTGTTGAGGTCCCATCTGATTTTGAAACCAAGGTAAGGGAGGCAATCACCAAACTCAAGGCTACCACTCAATGTCAATCTTCTGTTCAGAACCCCCCCTCCAGTCAAACCAATGCCTGACCCTCACATTGCTTTACTCACTGATCAAGTAGCTACTTTGCAAGGCAAATTTGAGTACTTAAGACAACACCTCTCTAATCCTGAGGACTCATCTTCTGAGTCTGAAGGTGAAAAGGAAACATAAGTTGCTATTATCTGCTCAGGGCAAACATGGTTATTGTCCTGGTTTGGAAGGCTAATCCTGGGTCAACTGTGCCATTGCACTGGATCAGCTAGCAGAAGTAACAAATGATGTTGCTGATAGGCAGGACACATTGGAAAGAGAGTTACAAACCCTCTCACGCTTTACCAAGACAATGAATGGAAGGTCATCCCCTTGGTTGCTCAGACCACTTCCCTGATCACTTGCCTCAACAGGATTGCTGGCACCCTATTGGTGCAACAAATTTTTAGATTGTCAAATTTGGAGTTGCTGCTTCCACTGCTAGAGATATTAGTGGACAAAACAGCTATACCTTGGACACCTTAGAGGAAAGCCTTTGACTCCTCTGGGCTAGACAACCTGCTGCTGAATCCAAGTTTGAGGATGATACCCATATTAACGTCCTCAACCCAGGTGACAAAAGCCAGTCCACCTCCTCATCCATTGACCCCAATTACAAGCTGTTGTTCAAGCAGATATTTGGCCCTAAAACCTCTACCATTTCTGAATTTCTGACAATTTATGAGACTGCAATGCGCAGGGCCACTGATGAACTTAAAAAGGAGCATATTCTTACCTGCCTGCATCCCACGTGCCAATAAGTTGTGTTCCTCAAACTCCCTTCTATTGTCACTTGGGATGACATAAAGCAGCTCCTAATTGAAGAGTTTGGAGGAGATCTCAGCTTGGAAGTCAAGAAGGATGTGTTTATGCATATCACATTCAAGCCCAAGGAGACCTTGGCTGACTTTGCTGATTTTTTCTACATTGAAGGACAACAGTTGATCACCAGTTATCAATTAACTCCCTGAGAAGCGTACACAGCATGTTCAAATGCTTTGAAGGTGAACCAACTCCTATGTCTGCATTTCAAGGCCCACAAAGCTTCCTTTACTTCAATGAAGAGTATCAAGACCCTCTTGCAGGACATGCACTTGACCCATGATGTACTGTTGTACGCAAAAATAAGGCCAACAATATAGGAACCACCTCCTGCACTCTGTGCATTATGACCCTAGGCTCAAGTGGGAAGTCTAAGAGACAAGGATGCCATAACTGTGATCAAATAGGACACTACTCACGTACCTGCACCAACCCTTGGGTAGAGGGTTACAACCCAAAGGTGCAGGCGGGAAAAGAGAGGTCAGCTTAGAGGTAGAGACACTCTCTGCTGACCAATCTCCCCTGTCTCCTCCTGATCCCCCTTCTGACAAGGAATTGTCCCCCCCAGCTGGTCTTACTATCCTTCACTTGCTTCATAACCTCTCTAGTAATTCTGAGCCTGAAGACTCTGACTGTGATGAGTCTGATGGTTATGACTACTTGGTGTTGGCAGTCCTGGAGACAGTCTCTGTCCCTTACAAGCTATGTTCAGGGAAAACCACAACTGCAACTTGCCTATCTGTGACTAAAGCTAAGGCTGTAGTGGCTTGACCTTACTTGGATCAGGCTCATTGTTCCCCTGTCTTGGTAGATTCCTCTGAGGAGGCTGCTGAACTAGAAGAAGATCTCTTTCAGAATGCTGATGGTTTGTCGAAAATGCCCATACTAGCCATCCATCCCGCTGACGCTGATTGCCTATTAAAATTGATAGGGTACCCTGACTCCTGGAACACTGAACCAGAAGACATTCATCTGGCCCTGCAAGTCCTATCAAAGGACACTGTGATTTGAGATAGACAACTCTTCAAGAAATTCAACAACGCTTTTCTGTCCTACGTCCATCCTAGCATGAGGGTTCCCATTATCCTCCAAGCCCACATTGACACAGGACACAGAGGCATAGCAAAGACTTATGACTGGTTGTGCAAAAACTTTTATTGGGAGAATATGCGCCTCCTAATTCATGACATCTTTGCTTCCTGTCATCCTTGTCAGCTTCAATGCCCCTGACCTTCACAACATCAGTTCAAGCTCATCCCCCTAAGCATGCCTTCCACACTGTGAGTATTGATGTGGTTGGGCCTCTCCTGCATTCTAGGCCTGGGTGTCAATTTGTCTTGGTAGCTGTTGACCACTTTATGAAATGGGTTAAAGCCAGAGCAACCAAAGATATAACTGCCAAGACCACGGCTAATTTCTTATTGAAAGACATCTTCTACCATCATGGTTGCCCTCAAGTCCTGCTTTCTGACAATAGGACCAACTTTAATGCTTGCCTCATAATGTCCATTGTAGAAGCTATGGGTACACATAAATCCTTCTCTGCAACATATAACCCATCAACCAATAGAACTGTGGAACAAGCAAACTCCATCCTTGTGCCCATCATGTGGAAGCTTACCCTCTCTGATGCTGCTAACTGGGATATGTTCCTCCCTGCTGCCCTCTTTGCATATAGACTCAGCAGACACTAAGTGACTAGTCAGTCCACCTTCACCATGCTGTATAAACAAGAAGCCACTAACCCCTCAATCTTGGGACCCTTGTTGATGGAGGTTGACACCTCTACTAATCCTAAAGCTCATGTCAAGGACTTGACTAACCGTATCATTAACATCCAAGCTATCACCTATTCTACTGCTTACAAGGTCAAAGCCTAGAAGTCTTGCCCTCTAATGCTTCCAGCCCCCTCCCTGAGTACCAAGTGGGTGAACTAGTCCTCTATTATCAAAATTGTACTGGAGGCGCGCTAATAAGTTAGACTCCCTCTGGGTTGGACCTTGTGAAGTCACCTACAAGAAGGGTGTTGAGTATACTGTGAAGCTATTGTCCTCTGGCCGTCCTTTTGCCCAGGTACACTCTAAATTTCTCCACAAATATCAACTCCCTGTGTCCAATCTTGAGGGGGGAGATGTTGTAAATTGCGCCATTAATGCCATTTTGATATGGCCTTTGAATATTGATATGTGCAAATATTTAGTTAGTTTTGCTTTCAATTTTGGGAATTCCTTGCCTTCTGCAAATGGGTCTGGTTCAATATCCACCCCTTCCAGAATATCATACCTGTCCTTGACTGATCCTTTATGACCTCATCCCAACGTGACCCCTTCTGCCACTCTGTCTACCTAATGAGTGATCATTGACCCTTGTCTACTATTTAAGTAGAATTATTTCTCCTAACAAAGACAAGTTTATCCACATCTTTGTTGGCTTTAATATTCTTCAAGCCTTTTCCTTTTCTTTTTGCCAAAAGGAATTTCACATCTTGTATTCCAGGAAATTAAGGTATGTGTCCTTAATTTTTCCCTGAAGGCTAACCCAAGGCTAGCTTTGAACCTCAAATCTTTTGCTATAAATATTTCCTGCCATGTTCTCCTGGATGTTGTCCCCAGGAGCCAAACACAACAGCATTTGGTATACTGAACACTTAAAATATAAAAAATTCTATACTTCTAAAGTATACTGGTTTGACCCAAAGATCTCAAAACATAATAAAGACATCCCCTAGTTGACCGTAAAACAGTCAATGTTAAGTATTTAGCCAAATGACTATTACAAAATATAAGTTTGCTCTGCTCTGCTTTTTGTTTTATGTAGATAATTTTGGCTGGAATTCTTCAGATAAAGATTCCTGAAAACTTAGTATCTATATTCAATAAAAGAACAGAAGGCAAGATTGGCTGAATTAATCTTGGAGACTAGGCATCTCAAAAACAATTTAATTAACCAGGAAGATTAATTAATAAATACATGGGAATATAATTAATGAGGATTTAATTATATTGGTTAATTGCCTTGACTGTTTCAACAAGTTTGGTTAAGATTAATCAAAAGTAAACCCCCAAATTTTGGGTTTAAAGCGTTGTTTTGGCAAATTCATTAGGTTAGAAGCACTGCTGCACCACCTAATTGATTTGGGAAGTGCTGAGGCACCACCCAGTTAATTTTTCAGGCGCTGAGGTGCTGCCTGGGAAAATTTCTGGGTGCTGTGGTGGCGCCTGTTTCAAAATTTGAAGCATTTTAATTGTTTTTAAGGCAAAAACTTATTAAATGTGAAATATCTAAATAAAGCCAATGATGTCTAGGGATTTAAGTTTGGTCATCTGGTTACCAGTTGGAACAAGGATAGCTTGGATCAGGAATATGTATATTCAACAGGGTTTTGGCGCCAGAAGTCTGGAATGATTCAAGCCAAAGCAATACATTTCAACAGAAGGAATCAGGTGACTTCCTCCCATTGTAGGTTGGTTTTCATAGGTTGAGAAATATTGGTGATCTTTTAGGTAAAGATCTAGGTTTAGATGACTCAAATGTCATAGACCACATGATATGAGTCATAGGTTGATTCAGGAACCAGAGGGGTTTTCAGCCAAATATGCCCTGAATGGTATATAAGCAAAAACAGCTAAATTTTAATAAATATATATTGTCAATCTTGACGCTTTCCCCTCAAACTACTTTTTAATTATCATATCTTTTTTATTATTATTTGAAAGATAAAAATTTGGGGTGCTCCATGTAGAGACTGTGGCTGCAGAAAGTAAGTTCCTACCAGTTTGCTTGAGGAGGCTTGGGAAAGTCTGGAGGTCTCTAAGATTGCACCTGAATAATCTTTGGTAGAAGTGAAAGTGGCTTTTGAAGAACTATATTCTAGCTTTTGCTAAAGAGGTAACCCCTGCACAAGGAAATCAAGTTTATGCATGGGAATCCTGGAGCTTGCTGTTAGGGTTTGATGAAATTTTACAACAGGTGAAGGACAGAGCAATTGATCGTGAGGTGTTAAGAAATAGGGAGGAAAAGAGTGTCAAAATTATGGATTATTGGCAAGATGACAATAAAGTGTTGTCTCATAAAATTGTCTCCCTGGAGGCAAATCTCCTTGAAGCTTTATCACAGGAAAGTAACAGTAATAAGAGTCAAGGGCAAGATAACAGCAAGTTTGAATGGCTGGACCTAGATCTGTCACACCTAGCTAATAAGAACAAGGAAAATAAGCAATCATTTCTCATTTCACTAATTAATCTGCATCCTCTGCTACAAAAATTATAGCAGCTAAAATTTTAATCACTAGGTATACATGATACAGTAATAAATCCTTTTTGCCCATGCCTAATTGATAGATCTCCCATGCTAGTATCTTGGATCCCATACAGCTTGGTGACAAAGTAGTGCAGTATCTAGTTCTACATATACCTCACCTTAAATGCTATACTCAAAGTTTATTGGCTATATATAAAAGAAATAAATATAGTAGGCCAGTTAAAATGAAATTAAATGTATCTTCCCAAAGCAAAACAGAGTTCATCCAGGCCAATAACAGCCACCAGAAAGTCTGTTCAACCTTTTCAAGTGCTTCTTGACTTCACCTGCCTTGCACTTCTTCTTAGCTACCTTTTGGACATCCTCCTGATAGCACTGGTCTTTGGTCTCCCTATTTTTTATTAGGACAACCCAGTTATCAGATCCCAGAGCTTAGAGACAGTCCACCCTTGATCCTATTGGAGCTTCTGAACAGGCCTGCAGAGTTTTGAACTGGAACCAAACTTGGTCCTTCCGGTTCTTGGACCACACTCCCAGGATGGCAGTGGCCTTCATACCCCTATTTAGGCAGGCGCCATTAGCCACCCTCCCTCTCTGGGAAGTCACCCTCTTACTAACCTTTCTTCTCAAGGTATTTCAGATATCCCTTGAGGAAGATGGCTGAGTGGGTTTTTACATAAGCTTCTCCTTGGATGGCCTCAAAGCCAACACAAGCATATTAATGGTTGATAAGGGCCAGGGCATCAGGCTAGGGATAGCCAAGCTTCACCAGTCACTGTTGAGGGACCTACTCAATAGCCCCACCCCTTGAAATCCCTAGGGAGGTCCAGTAGAGCATGAGAGCAGGGGCCCAGGAACTCCCCATCTAAGGAAGCTGTAGACACAAACCAAGCTTTCTCAAGTTCTTTAATAGTACCCCTGGATCCAGGTAGGGCATATCACAAGGGCTGCTTAACCCTTCTTCAGCAGAGGAAGGGGTCCCCCTCTGTAGCATGGGATGAGGCAGCTGGCTCCAGGGATGCTATCCCAGGGTGTATCTGCTAGCTTTGCAGTACTTAGTACAACCTCTGGCTTGGCGCCAGGCAGGAGAAAGGAAACAGGAGGGATAGCCTTGGCATCCAACTGATCATACAGTACCAAGAGCTGCTTAAAGAGGTCAGGGCCAGTGAAAAATGTGCTGTTGCCCAGCCAGGTTGTTGCCACCTTCAGCTGCTCCAGGATTCCCTCAGCACTACAGCTACTGCCCTATCCTCACATCTGGACCATTGCCATGAAGTATAAGTATCTTGTCATCTTAAGCCTCTTTCTAGCATCAGTGACAACCAGTACTCCAATGGTACTCTTGGCTAAGATTGTTGCAGCTCACTGCCTGCCACTATCAAGATTAGCTATCTGAGTTCCAGTTAGTACCCTCTTCATATTGGTAGGAGAGAATCACGTGTAAGCAGGACAGCCAGCTGGGTGGCAGAGAGATCCTTGGAGGTTAGTGTACAGTAAATTCCATAATGCCAGGAAATATTCAGCCAAGTAGGAAGGCTCAAAAGGCCGGAAACTCTTTAAAAAAATTGATCAATTTAAAGGATTTGAATCAAACAGTTGATCAAAAACGGGTTACAGCTGCTCCAGTCTGTCAGCTGAATCTGATCCCCCCTTGAAAACTGAGGTTGATAAACTGACTTAATTTGAGGGTCACTTGATATGATCTTATTTATCAGCATGGTCATCAGAATTTGGTCACTCAAGGGTTCTTTGCTAACTGAACTAGATACTCACTTGACAATGTAGAAGAAATAGGAGCCCAGGATCCAGGTGGTGTTGCTTAGTCAAATTTTGATATATATTGAATAATTTTCACTGTTTTAACTCTTAAGAGTTGAGTACTCCCAAAAATTTTACTCAATGAAATCAAATATCCCTTGATCTAACTCTTATTTCAAATGCATCCTGTAAATGACCTTCTGTGCTACATTCCCTACAGTCTAATTATTAGCCAGATTATTACAGGAAGATGGGCCCTGCTGTTGGTACTTTGTTGTCACCTCCGGCCAATGTTAATCCAATGCCTGCCAATCTCAGAGTTGTTCCTCCTACATTCAAAACTGAAACTTTGGTTATATCTCAATGTCCTGAGTTTTATGCTGAAGACACTCTGATTCTCTTGCAGGCTATTTATATCAGGCTCTTTTGGTTGGGTTAATCATTTTGCTTAACCCAAGTATCTCATTTGGAAATTTTACAAAACAGTATTTGAAGCTGCATTGGTGGTTAATAATTAACTCCATGTGGATTTGGGTGGTCATTCCCCACCACTTGTAGGCGGCTTTTTACTATCTGGCAATTCTGTCACACTAATCAACTCTTCTATGTCTGAGTTTTTTGGAAGCAGTTTGTCATGAACTTGTTTTTCTTTTCTCCTGTTCCATTGAAATACCTGCATTTACCATGTTTTTTGCATCAGCTCTTTTATGAGTTTTTAGTTTGGGCTTTCCTTTAATTTGTGGCTTCCATCTCCAGTAACAGTTGTTGAGACTGTATCATCTGTTTCTTATTTCTGTTATGTCATGTTATTTTGGCGCCTGGCTTATTTTCCTGCTTCACCCACTGATGAAATTTCCCGTGAAGTTTTGTTGACCTTATCATTCTATTCTGGTTCCAGCCTTAGTAACAAATCTCAAGTTTACCATGTGATGACAAAGGTTTCAGAGGATGCTTGTGAATGGTTTTTGTCTGCAGTAGAGCGCAATCCATGTGTTTAAACTGAAGGTGCTTTTTTTACCCTTTGTTAAATAATGTGTATGTCTTTTATTGATAAGCTTAAAGTTTATCAAAAGTTGTACAACTTCCAGCAGGCTACTACTCCGCTCTTGGTATTCCTTCCTCAGTTTCTTTCCTACTGCCATACAATTTATATTCCCAAAGTCAATAAGATCTCAGTTTTGTGGTTAGCAGTTGACCAGACTGCCCATGATTTGGCAGTTTGGGATTCCCTGTTAACCCCAACTTTGGCTCTGGTAAGCCAAATTATTTCTCTGGTCTTAAATCTGTCAGTTTTTAAACAAGGTTTAATGGAAGTCAAAGCCAAACCTACTGTGTGCTCCTGGTTTTCTGGGACTTGTTCCACAGTGGCATCCTCCAGCCAGAGTCAGGATCAGTCTCCCTGTGGTTCTTCTCAGTTACAATTGACAATTTTTAACAAACCTGCCAAGGTAAGCAAAGCACCAGTGATGGCAACCACCAAGAGCTCTTTGGCTATACTTCAACATGTTGTGCCTGCAAAGTCTTTGGTAGTCAAGTACAAGGAGTTGCCTCTTGTCCCCATTGATTGTGATTGTCCTGTCCTCCCTGAAGCTGTCCAAGAAACGATCAAAAGTTATTTTCAGGAGCACCCTGTCTCCTTAGCTGCTATCTGTACCACTGAAGAGAAGCAAGATCCTGCTTAGACTGCAACTTTTGTGGCAAATAAATATACTTATGATTACTTCTTGTTTTATGGTAGCATTTACATTGGTCAAAACATCTATTGGCCATAAATTCTGTTAGATACAGGTGCTTCCAAGAACTTTATGAGTGTTGAGACCGCAGACTTGCTGCAACTCAAGTATCACCCTGGAATGCTTGTTAGGGGTGGAAACTGTCAAACTTTTACCTCTTTCTAGCTTAAGAAGCTGGTGACATTTGTAGTCGCAGATCAATTTTTTACTGCAAGGTTCTCCATATGCCCTACTCTTATGTATCCTATTATCTTAGGAGTGGGCTGATGGTGGGACCATAATGTATCTACCTTGCTTAAAGAAAATGAGTTGCAAGTGGACCACTCCTTTGGCATATCCATCTGTATACCATTGTTGGATATGTCATAATTAGAGCAGTTGTCATAGACAATTCAGTCAGTTCCTGTTCTTACTCCTGGGAGTTCAGACTTACCAGCATGCTTGAACCCCTGGTCTACAACGTTTGACACAATTAGGGGTGAGGTCCTCCACAAGCACACTCAGTTTGACTTTGACATTAAAGTTACTGTTGACCTGATTTGTATTGTGTCTCCTATTTACCCTTTAACCTTGAAGGAAGACGCATATTTAGAGGAGTGAACTCAAGATATGTTGGCAAAGAGATCCATTTTCAAGAAGTCTTTGTCAATTTATTCTCTGTTTTTGTTTGTCCAAAAATCTGATGGGTCTCTTAGACCTTGTGTTGACTATAGAAATTTGAACAACATCACAATCCCTGATTCTTACCCTTTCCCTCTCAAAGCAAAAAAATTTTGGTGTGTTGAGAAGGAAAAGGTTTTATCAAAACTTGATCTCTTTAATGCATTCAACCAGATTGGGATTGCAGAGGGAATGGAGTGTTTGATGGTGTTCAGAACAAAGAAAGGTATCTTTCAGTTCTGTGTTATGCCTTTTGGATCAAAGAATGCTCTGGCTTGCTTTCAGCTGTTGATTAACTCAGTTTTGGGAGATCTTCTGGGTGTATGTGCCATTTTGTACATGGACAACATCTTGGTTCTCTCTCCAGATAAGGAATCTCATAAGGCCCATCTGTCAGCAGTTGTAGAGAGTATCCTCCAGGCTAATTTACTCATCAAAAGGATTAAGTGTGAATTCTTTAAATGTAAGGTTATCTTTCTGGGTGATGCTATCTTTGAGGATGATCACACTATTGCCCCTGACAAAGAAGCAGCGGTTTGTGAGTATGCTACTCCTGTGACAGTATCTCAACTTTGAAGTTTCATGGGTACCTGTACTTTCTTGAAAAAGTTTACCCCTCATCTTTCATAAGTGACAGCCCCTTGTATTTGGCTAGCGGGAAAACAACTTTAGTCTGGACGCCTGAGTGCGCAAATTTTTTTGCAGTAGTCAAGGCTCTTTTGTTATCTTCTTCAGTTTTACAACATGTAGACCCAGAGCTTTCTTTTGTGGTCTCCACAGATGCCTCCAAATATTCTGTGGCCGGTGTGTTGCTATAAAATGCCAACAAGGGTGTTGAAAGACCAGTGGGGTACTTCTCCTGGAAGATGGAGGCTCAGGAACACAATTGCATGATTTACAACAAGGAATTGTTAGAAGTGGTGGAATTGTTGAAGCATTGGCATCACTACCTTATGTCAATGTGTCATCTTTTTTGTGGTAAGAAATGACCATAAAGCTCTCCTGTACTATTGCCAACCCAGGGCTTTGTTGGGTTGCCAATCTATATAGCATGGGGATCTGACAAGATACAAGTTCTGTTACAAGTTTATTAAAAGAATTGATAATCACTTGGTGGATGCATTGAGCAGAAACCCTTCCATTCTCCCAGATGCTAGTATGGACGTCAAGTTGAATATACATACTTTGATTCTGGATGAGGATGTGGTCCCCTTTGTATTAACTCTGCCTGCTATGCTTGATGCCATGTCTTTAACCAAGGGTGAAGACCTAGACTTATATCCCAAAGTTAAGTTCTTGCAGCCTCTGTCCAAGGGTTATGCTAGGTTACTGGAACTAGCATGTGCACATCCAGTAGATCAGCTGCAGGGTTATCACAAGATAGGTCCAATTATATACCATCAAGGTTGCTTGTGGGTTCCAGAGGAAATCATTTAGATTAAATCATGGAGGCCTATCACACCTGTCCTACAGCAGGCCACCCAGGGAAAAATAAATGGTGGAACTTATTTGCCGACAGTTTTCTTAGAAAGGTTTGGCAGTGCAGTTGGCGGCTTACGTTAAAGACATCCTTGTATGTGTTTGGTCCAAGTCAAGCAGGAAAAAGGCTACTGGTTTGTTGGTTCCTTTACAACCAGCTTTAGGGCCCTGGACGTTGGTGTTGGTGGATTTCATTGGAGAACTTCTGAATTCAGATGGGCTTAATGCAATCATGGTGGTGGTGGATCACTTCACAAAAAAGGCACACTTTGTTCCCTGATCAACCATAATTACTTTGATGGAAACAGCTAGGTTGTTTGTGAATAGAATCTTCTCCCTACATGGTATCACAATGGAGATTGTGTGTGACCACGGGCCCCAATTTATTGCTCAATTCTGGGAAGCTTTTACTGGAATTATTGGTATCAAATTGTGCAACTCCAAAGCTTTTCACCCCCATCTAATGGACAAACAGAGAGGGTAAACCAAAGTTTGGAGGTTTACCTATGTTGCTATACTAATGTGCAACAAGATGACTGGTGTGCTAACCTACCCATGGCAGAGTTCACATATAATAACTCCCCGCACACATCAACTCAGGTCTTGCCATTTTATGCCAATTTGGGTTACATTCCCTCATTCAACATAGTTCCTTGCTTGGTTAGCAACGTGGAAGCTGCAACTGATCAATCCACTGCATTGAAGCAGGTTCATCAGGAGCTCCAGGTTACTCTTGCTGCTGCTGTGATAACTTACAAGGAATACGCAGATTGCAAGTGCCAAGAAGGTCCTACCTACAGGCCAGGTGATCTAGTCATGGTGGATGCCCGCAATATGAAATTGAAGGTTCCCTGCTGCAAGTTAGGTCCCAAGCAAGTTGATCCCTTCAAAGTTGAACATCAAATTAGTCCCTCTGCATATTGGTTAAATTTACCCCCATCCTTTAATATTTTCCATACCTTCCATGAATGCTTACTCACTCCCTTTAAGTGTAATGAGACTCCTTCTTCCCAACCCATTCTTTTGAAAGGAGAACTTGAGTATGAATTGAACCATATTTTGGCTTCTTTTAAGAACCAACACCAACTGGAATATTTGGTGTCTTGGAAAGGTTATCCCAATTCCAAAAATTGATGGGTCCCTTATTATGATTGTTCCACTTCCCCAGATCTTATCCAAGAGTTCTATAATAGCAATCCCACTGCCATTGGTCACCCCAAGCTTACCTTAGCAGCAATGAAACTTCCTCCTGCCCATAAGAACTTCTCCTTGTCCCATCTCCCAGACGGTGGTATTGTGCCCCAGGCTAAAGCAGAGGGTAATGTCACAGTAAGTTCCATAATTCCAGGATTATTTGGTCAAGTAGGAAAGCGCAGAAAGCCCAAAAATCTTTAAAAAAATTGATCAATTTAAAGGATTTGAATCAAACAGTTGATCAAAAAAGGGTTACAGCTGCTCCAGTTTGCCATTCAAATCTGATCCCCCCCGTAAGTTGATGTTGATTATTTGATATAATTTGAGGGTCACTTGATATGATCTTATTTATCAGCATATTTTTCAGAAGTTGGTCACTCAAGGGCTCTTTGCAAACTGGACTAGATACTCACTTGACAATGTAGAAGGGATAGGAGCCCAGAATCCAGGTGGTGTTGCTTAGTAAAATTTTGATATATATTGAATGATTTTCATTGTTTTATCTCTTAAGAGTTGAGTCCTCCCACAATTTTTACTCAATAAAATCAAATATCCCTTGGTCTAATTGTTGTAACTTTGCTGTTTTAGCAGAGTTACATGGGGGAAAATATTTAGAAGATAGATAATAATATTTATTGTGAGATAATAATTATATAGTATATGTGAATCAAGGGTAACAGGAACATGATTGGTGATCACACAGCTGGATGGTGAAGGGGGTGACTTAATCCTGGTAATGAGTCAAGCGCCAAAACAAGGTATCCACCATAAAGGATCATCATCTGTTCATGTTATTGGATTTAGTAATTCAAGTCAACTTCCTAGTCTGGCTTTGAGTGACCAGATAATTGGATTGAAGGTCACAAGCCCACTTGATTGGAACCTTGCTGGTGGGTCAAGCCTACGGTTTTGACCCCCCCCCCAACTGAAGGTTGGCCTCCTCTGGGGGCAGGTTGTCAGGGAGGTTGTCAGGAGCCTGGGCGCCGTATTAAACTAGTTGTTGCTCTGTGGCGGGCAGGGCGGTTTCTTGTTGTTTCTGTCTTGCTTTGCAGGGTTGTAGGCAATCATGGTGTAGGGTCTTGTCTTGCTTACATTTTCCAAGCCCTTGCACAAGGTAAGTGTTATTGTTGTTTACCTTCAGAATGATTGCTGGCCCCACTTTTTCAGGTTGTAGCTTGCTCTTGTCAACATTCATGACCCATACTTTGTCCCCAACTTCATGTCTATTGAAGATGGGGACAAATGTCTTTTACAGACTTTATTCTCTCTTGCTGTTTGCTTGCTGTTAGCCTCTATTACTTGAGGGTCCAAGGGTGGAGGTACTTCACTTGGAATTTCCAGTTTAGGTCCTGTCAATGCTTGAATGATATTTGGCTGTGTGCTATATACTAGTTCAAACGGGCTTTTTCTGGTGGATCTGTTCACCCAGGTTTGACACACAAGTAGTGCAGTCAGTAGCTGCTTATACCAGTCTTCAGGTCTCCCGGCGGTGAGCTTGGCTAAGGCTTGCACAAGGCTACCGTTAAGCTGCTCCACGCGTCCATTGGCCTGTGGATGGTATGGTGTTGTCACAGTGTGCTTGACCCTGTTTTTGGTGAGGTATGCATTGGTGTCTTTAGAGGTCATTTCTTTGCCTCCATCAGTTATCAGGAGTTCTGGCTTTTTGAACTTGCTAATTATCTCCTTTCCAATAAATTGTCAAACATCATTGTTGGTGTATGCCTTCACTGCTTGGGCTACTGGTCATCTTATTGCAAAGTCAATGTCAGAGATGATGTATTTCTTGTCATTGTGTTTTCCTGGTATGGGCCCAACAATATCAAGAGCCCATACTTTGAAAGGTAGCTGCGTGTGGATAGGGAGTACTGACTTTGGCAGGGTTTTGCTTTTGGCAAACTTTTTGCATACCTCCCATTGGTATAGAACTTCTTGAACATTGCGGTATAAGGTCAGCCACCAGGCCTTGTGCTTAAGGAACTCATATAGGTTTTGGCTCTTGATATGTCCAAGTTCTCTGTGATAGCGTAGGATGGTGTCAACTTGCTGATGTGTGGGAATGTAGGAAATGGTTGTGCTGCCAGTCATCTTTCTGTGAAGAGTCCTGTATACGTCAGCAACAAGGTGTTCATTCTTGATGACTGTTTCTTTTGTTATGTCAGTAGTGCCAGGGGGAACCCTTTGTCCTTTGTTTGTAGCACTAAGAGAGGCCAGTCTGGGTTGAGCCCATTCTACTCCTCTTGAAGCACGGACATACAGGCAGGAGAGGGCGTCTGCCATGGCAAGCTTGGGACCAGGGTTGTACTGGATGAGCATGTTAAATCTCTCCTATAGTTCCATCCACCGCGCTTGGCGGCGCAACAGATTTGCTTGAGTCTTGAAATAGATGAGTGACTTGTGATCAGTTAATGCTGTGGATTCTTCCTGGCGTTCCAGGTAACAACACCATTCAACTAGGCAGTGCATGATAGCCAGCAGTTCTTTGTTGTGGATAGGATATTGACACTTGCCATCTGTCAATTTTTGCAATTCAGAAGCTACAGGAAGGAAGTCACCATCACTATTTTTGATTTTTAGTACTCCCCAAATGGATGCATCTAAGTCGTTGGTTTCCATTTGGTATTCCCTGTCTCATTTGGGGTATTGTAGAATGGGAGCCGTTGTGAGTTTCTCCTTGAGGCGTCTAAAACAGAGGTCACATTGGGGGATCCACACAAACTTGGACTTGGCGCCTGTTATGGCAGATAAGGGGGCAGTAAAATGCACAGTCAGGTATGAAGTGCTGTACATAGGCCACCATTCCCAAGAAAGTGCGGAGTTCCAACTTATCCTTAGGTAGCAACATCTTGCAGATGGCCTGTATCTTTTGACTGTTGGGTTGGATGCCATCCTTTAAGTCTATGTGTCCCAAGAAGGGTAGTTGCTCATGGAAGAACTGGAACTTGAAGGGCTTGGCCAACAGTTTTTGCCGCACCAAGGTAGCAAAGACAGCCTCTAGGTCCTTGTGGTATTGTTCCACCAAGGGGCTGTAGACAATAATATTGTCTAGATACACTAGGGTGTGTCTGCCTATGTGGGGCGTAAATACTTTGTTCATGAAGGTTACAAAGGTGGACAGAGCATTGGTCATGCCAAAGTTTAGCACCACACATTTGTAGGAGCCATGTTTAGTGCAGAAGGCCATTTTGGGGATGTCTTCCTCCTTAATACAAATCTGATTGTAGCCTGCAGTTAGATAAATCTTGGAGAAGACTGTGGCTCCTCCCAAGGCATCAAAGAGGTTGTCAATCAGTGGCAGTGGGTAACAATTCTTAATGGTAGCTTTGTTTAGGGTGTGGTAGTCTGTGACCAGACGTAAGGTACCTTGTTCTTAGCCACAAAGAATACAGCAGCCCCAAAGGAAGACTGTGAGGGGCAGATAAGTCCTTTTTCCAATGCCTCCTTGAGATAGGTGCATAAGGTGTTGTCTTCATTTGAGGTCAGCCTGTAGATGGGGCGCGCCTTGGGTACTGCCCCTTTGAGTTGGATGGAGTGCTTTATGCTTCTCAGGGGGCAGCCCAGGTAGCGCTTCCTTGAAGATTTCTGGATGGCGGGCCACAATGTTGCGGTCCTGAGGCGTGGAGGTATCCTGGTGATCTTTGAAGTGTATGATCTTGTACTGGCAGGAATCCCAGTCAATTGCCTTCAGGTTTTTCCTCTTTGTCATGGGTCTCTGTGATACGCACAAAGTTTGGCCGTGTAGCAGTTGGTCCACAGAGTCAGGGTAGATCTGGTGGTTGACGCCCTTGTGTTTTATGGTCAACACTGAGGTTGCCTAGTCTATGTGAGAGTTGTTCTTCCATAACCAGTCTAGTCCCAGTACAATGTCAAACTTGGGGAAGTTGATGACAGGCCCTTGAATGGTGGAGTGAAAGTTCTCTATCATGACAAAGAAGGGAGCAGTTTTCCTTGTCATAGCAATGTGGTGTTTGTCAGCCAGGACCACATTTTTAATCTGCAAAGGATTAGTGGCCAGCTTGAAATTATCTACAAAGCTGCTGTTGACTAGGGTTTGGTCTGCACCCAAGTCCAGGAGTGCTGAGCCTGTGTAACTGCAAAAGCAGAAAGGATAGGACATCAATTTATTGGGATGTCTGGCAATGGTGTACAATACCGGATCCTCTGAGGGCACCTGGATCATTGGGCATTGGTCCACGTCCTTGGGTTGGTATTCATTGTTGAGCAATTCAGGAATTGCATGGGAGAGCTTGGCTTGCTTAGTGCTCTCCCTGGGCTTTTCCCTCCTCTTGGTTGCCTTGTGTGGCGGTGACACAGAAATGGGTACAGTTCAACTGGCCATTGTTTCCATTTCCATGCCCATTTGAACCCGTGGGTTTGTGGTTGGCGTTGTTCCTGTTGCCTCCAGGAGGTGGTTGAGCAGAGCGCCTGCTTGGATGGGAATTCTTGGGTCTCTCTTGCTTCCCAGTCTGTGCCTTGTGCAGTACGTTGGATGTCTGCTCCGCTTTTTCTGCTTCACAGTACAGGCTTTGCAGGTTGGTCTCCTGATCCAGGTTCACATATCTCATCACATGCAATTTAAGAGTGTTGTAATACATGAGGTGTGTGGCTGGGGTGTCAAAGGCCATGTTGGATGGTGCACAAAGATGGAGTTCCTCATAGGCACGGGTGAGTTCTTTTAAGGTGCCTGTCTGGGTTAGGTTCTTCACTTGGTGTATGATTATGAGCGCTGTATCTTTAAGCACAAATCTTGCCAGGAAGTCTTGCTTAAAGGTATCCCAGTTCTTGTTGGCTTGCTCTTCATGCCACTTTTTGCACCAGGTTCCAGCGTCATGGGTCAGGCAAATGGAAATTTCTGCAATCCAAAACTGCTGTCGGCATTCCATCTGAGCCATCTTGCTCTGGGAGGACTGGATCCATGCAGCGGCGTTGTTGTTGTTGGCCCCAGCAAAAAGGTTCCAAGGCAGTGCTTTGTAGTCTTTGCACTACATAGGCGGGCATGGTGGTTTTGTTGGCTGGTTGCGGCATCAAGGAGGGTGCCTGAAAGAAACCTTGTGCAGACATGGCATTGAAGGCGGGTAGCGGGATCACCGTGTTTTGGTATAGGACAAAACCGTCGGGTATCTTGGCACCAGGAGTGTACGGAGTCCAGTCAGGCGGGAGGCCAGACATAATTCTGAAGAGGATTTGTTGGTCGTGGCGTGTGCAGGCAACAGACGGAATTTTTCAAGATAAGATAGGGTGGAGAACCTACCTGTGCTACCAATGTTGTAACTGTACTGTTTTAGCAGAGGTACACGGGGAAAAATATTTAGAAGATAGATAATAATCTTTATTGGGAGATAGTGATTATATAGTTCATGTGAATCAATGTATAACAGGAACATGATTGGTGATCACACGGCTGGATGGCAAAGGGGGTAGCTTGATCCTGGTAATGAGTCAAGCGCCAAAACAAGGTATCCACCATAAAGGATCATCATCTGTTCATGTTGTTGGATTTGGTAATTTGAGTTGACTTCCTAGTCTGGCTTTGAGTGGCTGGGTAATCAGATTGCGGGTCACAAACCTGCTTACTTGGAACCTTGCTGGCGGATCAAGCCTGCTGTTTTGACATAATATTTATTTTAAATACATCATGTAGTTGGCCTTCTGCGCTACATTCCCTACAATTTAATTCTTAGCCAGAGTATTACGGAAAGATGGGGCCCTGCTGTTGGTACTTTATTGTCACCTCTGCTCAATGTTAATCCAATGCCTGCCAATCTCAGAGCTGTTCCTCCTACATTCAAAACTGAAACTTTATTTCTAGCTCAATGTCCTGAGTTTATGCTGAAGACACTCTGATTCTCTTGCAGGCTATTTATATCAGGCTCTAGGTTAGGGTTAATAATTTTGCTTAACCCTAGTATCTCATTTGGAAATTTCACAAGACGGTATTTGAAGCTGCGTTGGTGGCTAATAATCAACTCCATGTGGATTTGGGTGGTGGTTCCCCACCACTTGGAGAAAGCTTTTTACTATCTGGCAATTTCTGTTGCAGTTGGCACTATCATCTTCAGATACCCCTTAAGAGCTTATAGCATGGGGCATGGGGCAGGTGTGCTTTCCCTTGATAGTTTTCCCTTTCCAGGTGATTGGCATTGGGCTGAACAGGGCAAAGATGGTGTTTTCAAGCTAAAAACTATAGCCTGATGCCATTTTTTAGATTCAAGAGGTATTTATTACAGATTTAATGCAAGGGAGTATGGCGTGATGCCATGCTGAGAATTAAAGCAGGGAGGATGAGCCCACAATTATCTTGGTAAGTCACCCTTGACGTTCATAATTAAAAGTCCTTGGGGAGGGAGTTGAGGACCTTGAAAAGGCATCAATGTTACAAATGCTGTGGGTCCTAAGAGGATCCCAAGGGCTAGATGACAATTGACTGGATCCAGGAAAGTGATTCAAGATAGGTAGGGATCCAGTCTCAGAGGATCTGGAGTTGGGGAAGGGGGCATATATTCTCTTTGCTGCTTCTCACATGCAGGAGCCTTATCCTTTAATTGTGACTCCTCCTTGAGAGTGATCTCTTCTTTATTAGCTCATTGTTGCCTTCCAAGTTGTAGAGACTGTGGGGGTCACATTCATCCAACTCATCACCCTATCTGAGTGGGATGGGTCCCTCAGGGCTGGTCTCTGGGTGAACTCTTCTCTGGAAGAGCTTTGAGGTGGCCTCCTGTCAGGATACCAAGAGTACTGTTGGGCTCCAGTAGGTGAGTGAGGATTCAAAGCAGGTACTGGCATGGCCCACCAGAGGACGGGACCTAACTTTACCAGGTAGGAAAGGGCCTTCTCAGCCACAGCCCAAGGCCAGGCCACTGACAAGGTGGAGTCAATCAATCCTGTGAATGCCAGGTAAAGAACCCCCAGTAAATGACTGTTCTGACCAGTGGCGTCAGAGGTGGGTGGGGTTGAGATGGTTGATTTGGGTGTCAGGGGTGGCCCTATGGGGACCAGGTAGGCAGCAGGATTGTTGTACTTCCCATTGAAGATCAAAGGATAGATGTTGATTGCTTTGCCGTCACAGACAATTTGGTAGGGTTCCTTGGGGGCGTTCAGGCAGGTGTACCACTTCAAGTCTTCCAATGTCCGGGGTTTGTGGTCAGGATTTGGGGGGTACTCAGTGAAATGCACAGGGCCAAATGGAGTGTTGGGAAGACAGTAGTTGTCAAAGGCTTTGGGTTTTTCAACTGAAGTCTGGCTATCTATCCCAGTGGATGGGTACTGAAGCTTGGGTGTATGCATATGGAAGAGTATCAAAAATATGTATGGAAACAGATTGGTGAACCAAAGGTTCATAACAACTTTTATTTGGTAAGGATGGCAATACAGAACTTTTTCAGGTGCTTCTGGTTTATATACTTACTCACATGCAAGTGCCTCTGGGCATTCTTCTGGTGCTATCTGTGTGGCCAGGCTTGACATCTCAGGTTATGCTGTTTGGTTGGCTGCTTCATGGTCATTTTTGGGGTTTTCAGGAACAGTTGTTTGGATTTTTGGTGGTCCATCTTGGCTTGGCTGGCCATTAGTTCTAGCAGGTTTGGCTTCTAGGGTTATGGGGGTTTTCCCAATTTGATCCCCTTTTTTGGGCTGGCTTGACAGGCTTTCCTGAGGCCAAGGAGCTTGATTAAAAAAGGGGTTACTAATTAAAGACCCCAAATTACTTAATGGAGAGTGGGCTTGAACTGGGTTTACTGGGCAGCTAAAAATAGCTTGTCCAGGCCCAGCCAACCCCACCAAGGCTTGGGTGTAGCTTTTGGGGCCCAGAATGGGCCCTGCAGCTACTGCCAGGGCAGGAATGATTCTACACTTGGATTTTCTTCAAAAAGTAAAAATCCAGATGCAGCAAATCTCCCCTGCCCACTAGCCCCGCCTGGCAGCTAGGAGCGGGTTTGATTCCCACCTGTGGCATCAAAAATTTTCCTTTCATAACACTATCTCCTTCTAAACCAGATTTGGCTTTCTTCTTCTCCCAATACTGGTGGACAGCATTGGCTACGTTGATAAGATTGTCAGCTGATTCCCAGGTGCTTTCCTCAGGCGGGTATCCTAGCCATTTGACTTAGTACTATGGCTTACAGTAGTGGGTACGGTTGTCATGTATATACTCTACTTCATGTTCAAGGGATCTCCTTACCAGGATGAGCGGAGGGGCAGTCTTCAGTTTCTGGTGGGGCAGGGAAGCAACGTCCTTTTTGAACAGCAATAATTGATGGAAAACATCATGTATTTTACTGTGTTGGGTAAATTCAAACAGTATGCTACTTTGCCTACTTGGCCTGTGATCTGGTATGGCCCGCTTCTTCAATGAGCTAACTTCCAGCATGGAACATTTAGGGGTATGTTCCTTGAGTCTAGATAGACTTTGTCACCAATCTCTAATGGTTTTCCAGTGGTTTTCTTTCTGTCAGCAAAGGCTTTGTAAGTCTGTACTGTGCGGGTTAGGTTTTGGGAGCAGGTCATCTGGGTTTTGCGGATGTGTTCCATCCAGGTCCTACCTGCTTTATTAGACTCCTGGTTCCCAATCTTGGGGTCCCAAGTGGGGTCAAATCTGTGATTGGTTTTTAAGGGAGACATCCCAGTGGACGTGTGGTCTTTGCTATTGTACGTGTATTGGGCTGTGGATAATAGGTCTGCCCAGTTGTCTTGGTCAGCGTTTGCATAGCATCAGAGGTACTGTTTCAAAATCTTATTTACCTGTTTGGTTTGGCCGTTGGTCTGGGGGTGATGCAAAGTGGACACACATCTTGTGATTTCTAGGTCTTTCATCACTTGCGCCCAATAATGAAATGTGAACTGTGGTCCTCAGTCTGTCACTATTTCTTCTGGGGTTCCATGTTGGGTGGATATTTGGTCATGAAAGTGACAGACAGTTTCAGCAGCAGTGCAATGGATAGTGGTGGGGACAAAGTAGGCCATTTTGGTAAAACGGTCAATCATCACTAGAATTGTGTCATGGTCTTTAGAGGGTAGGAGTTCAACTATGTAGTCCATGAATACCAATTTCCAGGGGCCTGAAGGGATGTCTAGGGGGCAGAGAAGGCCTTCTGGCTTAGAGCGTCTTGTTTTGGTACGCCCACATGTTTCACAGCCCTTAATGTAGTTGATAACATCTGCGTCTATCTTGGGCCACAAGTAATTCCTTTTGATGCTTTGAAGGGTTTTTTGGCAGCCTGGGTGGCCGGCTAGTTCCAAGTTGTGATAGTCTTTTAGTACAGAAATCTGAGCTAATCTTTCTGGTACATAGATTCTTCCTTGGAACAGTAGGGTGGTTCTTTTTAGTGAGTAACCACTTTTGTACAGGGGGCTGTCTAGTTGTGTTGAGAGTTCTGAAACCATGGTCTTGGCAATAGGGTCCTTTGCCTGGGCTTCTAATATATCCAATTTCTTAGCAACAATTTTCAGGTAGTTTTGATGTATTCTTCTGCTGGTTGTATTCAACAGGGTATGGGTGTTGTGATCTCTCAACTTGGTGGAGGACAAGATCATGTTGGATCTTCTGCTTAGGGCATCTGGGACAATGTTTACTTTTCTGGGTTTATAGTCAATTTTTAGTACATAGTCTGCCAGTTCTAGAGCCCATCTTGCTAGTTGTTGGTTAAGCTGACGTGGTTTAAAGAAGTAAACCAAGTTTTTGTGATCTTTTAGGACCTTCACTGGGTGCTCAGCGCTGCATAGGTATCTGCACCAGTGCTTCAAGGTCTTCATTACAGCTAGCATTTCTTTATTGTATATAGGATAATTTCCTTTGGTGGGTATCATCTTTTTGGAGTAATATGCTACAAGATGTAGCATACCATCCCCTCCCTCCTGAAGAAGAACCCCTCCCAGGGCAAAGTTGGAAGCATTGGTTTCCAGGATGAACGGCTTTGTGTGATCAGGCATGGCCAACACAGGAACAGAGGTGAAGGCCAACTTCAGGGCATCAAAGGCAACAACACAGTCAGGGGTCCACTCAAACTTGACTTTTTCCAAGCAAAGGCGGGTCAGGGGCAGAGTAATCTGAGAAAAAAATCATGAAATCTCTACAGTAGTTTGTAAGCCTCAAGAAACTTCTAACATTTTTCCAACAGGTGGGAGTGGGCCAAGCTGTGACCGCGTCCAATTTATATTGGGCCATGGTAAATCCACCAGTTTGTACTATGTAGCCCAAGAATTCTACCTCAGGCTGAAAAACTCACACATCTTGAGATTGATGTGGAGGTTGGCTGCTGCTAGTTTCTTCAATATGAGGTCCAGGTGGCAGAGGTGGTCTTCATGTGTTTTGCTATATATCAGGATGTTGTCAAGGTATGCCACACAGAATTGGTCAAAGTATTCTCCAAGGACCAAGTTAATCATCCTCTAGAAAGTGCTAGGTGTGTTGCATAGCCCAAAGGGCATGACCAGGTATTCATAGAGCCCATATTGAGTTTTGAAAGCTGTTTTGTATTTGTCACCTTCTTTGATTTGGATTTGGTTAAAGGCGTCTTGGAGGTCAATCTTAGAGTATACTTGTGACCCAGTCAAGACGTCACATAGGTCATTGGCATTAGGTATGGGATATTGGTTTTTTACTGTGATTTTGTTCAACTTCTGGTAGTTTAAACAAGGTCTCATTCCCCCATCTTTTTTCCCAACAAATAGTAAGGGAGAAGAGCACAGGGCCTTTGAGACTCAGATAAATCCATTCTTGATCATGTCTTCAATGTAAGCTTTCAAGGCCACTTGTTCTTTGTGATTGCAACTATAGATGTGTCTGTGGCTGGGTTGTGTATCAGGGATTAAGTCAATGGCGTGGTCATAGATAGATTATTTAGGTAGTTGAGTTGCCGCCTCTTTGCTGAAGACACTGGCCCATTTCTCAAGGGCTGAGGGCAGCTTTCCAGAGCAAGGGTTCACTTGCATGGTCATGAGTTTGGTGGGAGTACTATGTGTGGGCTCGGCTGAATGGGTACAGTATCAGGGTTAGGTCCCTCTCCCAGGGTTATGGTTTGGTCACAATAGTTCAGGATTGCACCATGCTTGTCAGCCCAGGAGTCTCCAAGAATCAATGGGTGTTCTAATCCTCTCAACAGGATAACAGATGAGGGATAAGTGTTTTGCCCAATCTTGATCTCAAGGTGTTGGTTACATTCTTGGCCAATGTCAGTTGAACTGTTTCCCATAGTGACTTGGAGTTGAGTATCTGAGGGGGTGAGTCCTAGCTTGGATGACAATGCGGGGTCAATGAAACTTTCATCAGCCCCTGTGTCTAAGAAAGCCTTGTTGTGGAATACTTTATCTCCTACTTCTAGGGTCACTATGATATACTTATAAGACAGGGAGGTAGTGTTTAATTGGGCAAGGGAGCCTGAAGTTTGGTTTCTTCTGGGACAGGCCCTGGTCTTATGCCCTGCTTCATGGCAGTGGAAACAAAACCTGTCTCAATAATGTCGTTGCAACTCCTCGGGCATCACAGCTGGCCTGGCTGCTGTGGGGCTTCTGGCCACTCAGGGTCCATGGGGGCAGCACCATGGGTTTCTTGGTTTAAGCTTAGTCCTTGGCAGAGAACAATCAGTTCTTCTAACCCAATTGTGGGGCGGTGCTTGAGGAGGTCCTTTAACCCTGGGTTCACACCTTTTCTGAATAGGATGGTGGCCAATTTGTTGTCCAGCATAGCACGGGTCTGTAGTTTGGTGAACTCTTCTACATAATCTGAAGTGGGCAGCCATTTTGCTTGAATTTTAACAGGGCCATGAAGGCAAAGTGCCAGGTATTCTGGTCCTCTCCTGTGACCATTAGTTCAGCCTCAAATTGAGCATTATCTAAGCAAAACTCTACGTTGTTGGTGGTGGCCTTGCCAAACCAGTCTAGGGCGTCTCCTGTTAGCATGGATGCTACTCCCAGGACTTTGACTGTGTCATTGGGATAGGCGGTGGCATTGGCTAGGAAGTGCATTTGCAGTACTAACATGGCTCTTCTAGCTTTCTCTAGGCTGATCTTGCCCATCTGGGACATGGTCATGTTGGAAGTGGTTTGGTTCACAATAAAGTTCTGTACTTGGGAGGAGGTTGCTGCAGTTGGGTCTTTGCTCTCTGGAGCATCCTTGGAATCATCCAAGGTCCTGGTTATTCTCTTCCACATGGAGGAGATTTGGTATGATAGCCAAAAATAACAGTAATAAGTGATAATAATAAAAACAAACATACAAGTAGCCTCAAGTACTAATAACATCTTGGGGCCCAGGTTACCAAGTTTAGGGTGGATTGTCATAATGTCAGGATACCAAGAGTATTGTGGGGCTCCAGTAGGTGAGGGAGGAGTCAAAACAAGTACTGGCATGGCTCACCAGAGGATGAGAACTAACTTTACCAGGTAGGAAAGGGCCTTCCCAGCCACAGCCCAAGGCCAGGCCACTGGCAAGGTTGAGTCAATCAATCCTGTGAACTCCAGGTAAAGAACCCCCAGGAATTGACTGCTCTGGCCAGTAGCGTCAGAAGTGGGTGGGGTTGAGATGGTTGATTTAGGTGTCAGGGGTGGCTCTATGGGGACCAGGTAGGCAGCAGGATTGTTGTACTTCCCATTGAAGATCAAAGGGTAGATGTTGATTGCTTTGCCGTCACAGACAATTTGGTAGGGTTCCTTGGGGGCGTTCAGGCAGGTGTACCACTTCAAGTCTTCCAATGTCTGGGGTTTGTGGTCAGGATTTGGGGGGGTACTCAGTGAAATGCACAGGGCCAAATGGAGTGTTGGGAAGACAGTAGTAGTCAAAGGCTTTGGGTTTGTCAACTGAAGTCTGGCTATCTATCCCAGTGAATGGGTACTGACGCTTGGGTGTATGCAGATGGAAGAGTATCAAAAATATGTATGGAAACAGATTGGTGAACCAAAGATTCATAACAACTTTTATTTGGTAAGGATGGCAATACAGAACTTTTTCAGGTGCTTCTGGTTTATATACTTACTAACATGCAAGTGCCTCTGGGCATTCTTCTGGTGCTATCTGTGTGGCCAGGCTTGACATCTCAGGTTCTGCTGTTTGGTTGGCTGCTTCATGGTCATTTTTGGGGTTTTCAGGAACAGTTGTTTGGATTTTTGGTGGTCCATCTTGGCTTGGCTGGCCATTGGTTCTAGCAGGTTTGGCTTCTGGGGTTATGGGGGTTTTCCCAATTCAATGCCTTTTTTGAACTGGCTTGACAGGCTTTCCTGAGGCCAAGGAACTTGATTAAAAAAGGGGCTCCTAATTGGGGACCCCAAATTACTTAATGGAGGGTGGGCTTGAACTGGGTTTACTGGGCAACTAAAAATAGCTTGCCCAGGCCCAGCCAACCCCACCAAGGCTTGGGTGTAGCTTTTGGGGCCCAGAATGGGCCCTGCAGCTACTGCAAGGGCAGGAATGGTTCTGCACCTGGATTTGCTTCAAAAAGCAAAAATCCAGGTGCAGGCAAATCCCCCCTGCCCACTAGCCCCGCCTGGCAGCTAGGAGTGGGTTTGATTCCCACCTGGGGCATTGAAATTGTTACTTTTGTAACACCTCCTTTGATGATGATGCCTTCTTCTTGCAAGCACACTTGGGAGTTATGGAAGGATGTGCAATGTTGTTTCTCTGCTTAGGAGATGCTTCAGTCTGTAATTTATAAGTATGAATCTTAATAGATAGCCAATACCACAGTCAAATTAAATAAATTAAAACAATTATCAGAAGAACACATGTAAATATAATATGTATAAAGATGAGTTTTCATTTATGGTTGGGAAACTGCTTCACACAGCAATGGAGTGTGTCAAGGTGAGAGTCATTGGGATACATCTTGTTGAGTTGACACATTCTCAATAACTTCCTTTGGGGTTTAAAACAAAAACTCAAAAAAGGGTTTTATTGCATATATGCGGGAAAAGGGAAGCTGTATTAAAAGTGTATAGTTCTATTAAGCCTATGTCTCTTCAAGTAAAAACAATCAGCTTTATATAAAAAGAAAGGGAAATAGATTATCTTTGCTTAAAAGGCAATAATGCAGAGGAAAGTTATAAAATCCATCATTTCAAGCTTTAGGAGCCTTTGTTGTGTCTAATAAAGATTTTTTTGGTGGGGTGGGGGAAGCGTTGACATTATTAGTGTCAATCAGCACACAGGTTGGAATTCTGGCACCTGATTTGAAAAAAATGGTGTTGTTTTCAAAGACAGCATTGGTACTGCTGGTATTTTTAAAGCTAAAAAATATTTACTAGAGCAACTAATTGAACTTAAGCAAACCTTCAGATATAACTCTCAGCAGGTGCTATTTTTAATATAGTGAAATAAAAACCATTTAAATATACATTTAAAAACAACCAAGATCATTTATTTTACCATTAAAAATCATATTGGGGTATTAGGAATGGCTATCTTTCCATTGCTATATAATTATTGTAAATAATTTTATTTGATCATTAAAAGTTAGGTGTTGGCTTCCACACAGTAGGACACGCCATTTCAAAAACAGCATCTCAAAAAAACGCCATCTCAAAATATGCATCTTGATTTTCTACTATCTTTATTTATTAGTAAAAACGCCATTTTAATTTATGGCATTTTGACTAAGAAAAACGGTTTTAAAATTTTAGGTTTTTTGAACTCCAAAAATAACCCAAAAATTCCTAAAAATAAAAATTCAAAAAAATCTAGGCTTTAAAAAGCCTCAGAATTTAAAATCTACAATAAAAAATGGGGTCAATTTGTAGCAACATAGTTGCATAAAGCCCAAAAGTTAAAATAATCCCAAAAACAACTATTTACATCTATTTTAACTACAAACTATACTTTAAAATAAGCATAGAATTGCACCAAATACTAAATAAAACTAAAATAATGATAAATTTAAAGGAAAGAAGAGAGAAGATAAAGTAGTATTTATTGGAAATAGGCTCAAACATTAGTGGAAAGAGCAACTGAGATGGCTTGAAGATGCTCAAGCTTGCTATCCTTAGGATAGTAGGCAAGGACCACCTTGCTAATTCCAGTGTACTTTTTCACTGCTTTGGTCATCTTGGGGGATCACCCTTGGTCTTCATGCCAGTCTTAAAGAAGCAGGCAGAGATGGCTTGTTGGGTTTTGAGGTGGACCATGATCTTATTGAATTTGGGCTTATGAACCCTAACCCTTGTGGCAAACTGACTATGCCATCCTTCAAGGGAAGAGGTGGTCTTGATCAACCCGTCTTTGACCTGCTTGAAACAGTTCTAAGTGATTGAGTCACTGCTTTTTCTAATGTGGCGTGCTCCTTGGAAGATGCCAACCCAATGAGTCTCAAAATACTCAAAAAAGGGCGCAAAAGCTGCCTGGTTGGCTGGGATATAGGGATGGCAGAGGAAGGCATCATAAAAGGCATTGTCCTCCTCCTTTTGCACAAGGGCAAGGGCAGCAAAGCAATTAAAAAAGTCCTTTGCTTCTTTGGTGCCTTCAGCGTAGACCAGCTCATGGAGGTTGGAGCACTTTTGGAGGTGGCAGCAGAATGCCTGCCGGAAGTGGAAGTAGCATCCCTGAGGGGAGCTCTTAAAGACACAAATAAAGGCATTTGCCTGAGCCTGTTTGAAATCCACTACCAGATATTTGTGGTAGGGAAGGCTTTCAGGCTTTTTTGATTGGGGTGGGAGCGTCTTCTTCTTGGGAGATGGATTTTTTCTTGCACCCTTTAGTCTCCTTAGGCTCCTCTTCAATTGTTGGGAGGATTTCATCCAGTTTGGCCTTTAAAATTGTGAGTGCATGGACATAGGTTTCCTGCTTCTTATTTGGGAGTAAAAAGAAGACCAGGGGAAGAACCAGATTTCCAACCTGCCCGTGGATATTCCAAAGCTGGCTGAAGAGCTTTGGGCAGGTTGAGAAAGTTCCATCTTCAAGCCAGGTCTTGCACTTGAGGAGATTGCGCAGATCCTGGCTTATTGCAAAGCAGATGATACACTCTGGGGCATGTTGACCATCATCATGAAGAAGGAATCTCTCCCCATGGCAAGATAGTTTTTGCTCTTCAGTAATGATTAATTGGTCAATGGAGCTTGCACTGATGCCTTCAGTGCTCAGAGCATATCTCTGATCAGTAAAATATCTCTGTAGTTTTGAGGAGCCACCAACAGTTGCTAGTTGGGTATCATTTAAATTAAGGAGTGCATTGTTGACAACCTCAGTTGCAGTTTGATCCTTTGTGATTGGATCACCTGGAAAAGAAACCAGCAGATAAGTTGATAGAAAGGGTCAAAAGGCTTGGCGCAGTTGTGATTAACAGTTAGGGCTTTGAATCTTGTAGACAAAGCTGGCACCCCCTTTCTTTGTCATAATTGGATAGCTGATAGGGTATGTTGTTGGCACAGCAAAGGTGTCATTTTGGTTACATACATTGTGGATGGAGTTAAGATCCCAGAGCTCAATTGGCTCATCTGCAGGAGCGCCAGGCTCAGGCTCCTGCTCCTCTTCATCCTCAGGCTCTGAAGTGGGGTCAGAATGATAATTGAAGTTGAATAACTTCTCTTGAGGATCAGAGGGGGAGTAAACAAATGGAGAGTGAGGAGGGGTAGGACTGTTTCCCTCTTGTTCAGGTGATGGAGTTGGGGTCTTGGGGGGAGTTTTGCCTTATAAGGCTGCTTCTTTGGGGTTTTCTTGGCCTTTTTGGCCTTGGGCAGAGTGATTTTGGACTTTGAGGCCTTGAAGGCCTTGGTTGCAGCTTTGGCAGTTGACTTAGGAGGCATCTAAAAGTGAATTAGCATCAAAATATAAGCAATTTGGGGGTTGTTTTTAAAGAGAAAAATGAGAATATTTTTAATATAAAAGTATCAATTTTTTTACATAGAATTGTAGAGGAGATCAAAAATGTATACTATCAAAATTTCAATGTTTTTTATTTTGTAAAAATAATTTTTTATTAGTAAATCAAGTATGCAAAACTTTGAGTTTTGACTGAAAACTTGCTCTCAAAATGGCATTTTTAAAGTGACATAATTGAGGTGCCGTAGCTCAAAAACATAGTGTTTTTGACCATTTTTATATTAAATTAACAAATCTATGGTGGAGCTACCTCAACCAGGACAAAGAATAAACCTTGAATTTCTCAAAAACTAGCTTATACAACTGGGGTTAAAAAGTACCCAGCTGTTTAGAAGAGATTAAAAAATATTATTTGCAAAGTTTCATATGTTTTCTTACATTTTTTGCTTAAGTGGGTTTAGACGTGAAACTATACTTTTGAAAAGTGGAAAGCAAGAATTGTGGTGGGGGAATTGATATAGTGTAGCCTTGCGTCATAGGTAATTTCCCCTTATTTTCCCCTATTCATTGTGCGCATTGAATCAATTGAGTGATATGAAACTTGGTGGAATTTAAAGTGACGTAAATTGAAATGGCGTAATCACCCCCTTCTATATTAAAATCACTATTAAAATATTTTATTAAGAACACCCTTATTGATGTATCCATGTATAATAAAGCTATAAATTACATATAACAAAATTGGTTTTTTTTACCCAGCAATGACAATCACTAGAAGGACTATCATAGTGGCGTCTATTTAGGTTGTTCTTATTATAAGTGTCTTAGATTAATACTATAGGAACATCTTCTAGTACTATACAACAGGCTTTATTTTAGTTTGGGTAAGCTTATTTAAGTTTAAGATAAATGGCGTAATTTTAAATGATGTAAAGTCAAGATGCTGTAAACACGCCCCACACTAAGTGATTTCATATGTAAATAAAGTTAGCAAAATAAGATTTAATTAATCTGACTCAAAGTGATGGAATTGAGATGGCGTAAATTTGAGATACCACATTATAAAGGTATATGTAAATTTTTACTATTTTATTGTTTATTTTATTTTTTGTGATTCAAAATCACTAACACAAAAAACATCATCTCAAATTAAAATTGAGATGGCGTAAATCAAAATGCTGTTTTCAAAATGGCGTGTTCTACCTTCTACACTGACAATATTTTCAATAGGTGACATAGTAATTTGGTCTTAATTGTGCCGCTCATGTTTGATCATTTTGCCTTTATAAATTGACCACAGGAGATCTGTGCCTGTTCCTAATTGTTGACATTATTTAATATATTTTTATAGCAGTTTTGTCTAAATTTGAACTTAAATTATAGGTTCAATTTTAGATAAAAATCTACTTATGAATCTGAAGCCAAGTTAAGTGTTAATACAGCTTTATAACCATATCATTTCAATTAACCTTGCTTACTTCTAGATTTTTTCTATATAAATCTAATGAGAATCAGTTTTTTATAATTCATATAAAAGTTCTATCTTATCAAGAGGTTTTTCTTTATTATCAAAAATAGGGTGTGCTTAAAAAATGAAGTTAGCACTTTTACATCACATTCTCAACTTGGCAAGAAATCAGATTTTTGTTTATAAAAGTAAAAAAATAGGTTAAAGATTATTTTTATTAAAGTTTCTATTATATTGTGTCAGCATGGCCACATTCATAGGGCAAGTTCCTTAGGTCAAAAATCCTAAGGTCAAAAGTGCAAAAATCAAAAATGGGACCCCTAAAAAGTGCAAAAATTGAAACACTATGTAGGCTGCAAAAATCAAAAATATCAAAGATCAAAGTGCAAAAATTGATTTTCCAGAGGTTAACTTTGAAGCAGAATAAAATACAGCTTATAATATAAACCTATATATTTTAAAATCTATTATAAACTGAAAAAGACCCCAAGAAATTTATTTCTGCAATAAAAAATATAAGCTAGATAATAAAAAAATTCTTAACTTAACTGTTTTAAAAAGAAATTTTATTTTAGTATCAAAAGTAAAATTAGACTAGAGTTTATATTTAACTGTATTCAATTAAATGTAAAATATGAAACTACACAAAAAACTGCTTTATAAAATATAAGCTTAATAAAAAACTTTAATTTAATTTCCAGCTTATGTAAAGCTATAATAATACTTCAGTATAAGCAAAATAAAGGATTTTTCCTGCAAGATACAAGCACATGATTTTAGGTATTTTGGTTTATTAGTGATCTTATTTCAATGATAAAATTTATAGAAGTATATTATTAAAAGAATATAAAGTACATTACTTTCTTAATAAAGCTATACTATTCAATTTTATATTTAATAAAAGATATAGTCTTATATATTATTTATAATAAGTCATGATATTCAAATATATCAAGAATCTGCCACTTACATATCATAAAATGAAGACTTGAATATTTTTATGTTAAAAATACTGTACTTCCACTAAAAATGATATAGATAGCTTAAAGTTGTATATCAAAAAGAAACATTTTATACATCTTATTTTACTCTAATACATATAGTAAAAAGATATAATAGAAGATAATTGAGGGTAATAATGGAGAGAGGATAATAGTATATAATCAAGAAGAAAATGGAAAGAGGAAAGTAGAAGATATTTGAGGGTAACAAAGGAGAAGATAATTGAAGATAAGAAAGGAGAGAGAAAAGAAAAGGAGAAGAGAAGAAAAAAAGAAAAAATTTCTACTTGGTATCAGATTTTATATGATTCACCCTCTTGACTATGCAGAAATTTTTAAAAGTTTTTTGGCCCCCAGTGCAGCCAAGGGGCCAACAAAACTTCTTTTTGAGGAGGAATGAGAGGTGGAAAGGAGAGGTGGGAAAGGAAAAACCTTCAAAAAACCCAAGAGCTTAGTGTACTTCAATTTCTGCACTTTGTTTTGTGCACTTTGATTTTGTCCCCTGAAATAACATAGGGAAACATAGTACAATATTATATTAATTTAATATTTTTTGAAATTGCCTCCAAAACACATCAATTTATTAATATTGCAATAAAATAAAAACCTACCAAAAACTTCATTTTTTATATATTTAAATATCAGGTCTTAAATAATCTATGTGAGGAATTTCAAAAGTTTTTATTGATTATTTAAAATTTTATAAGCTTATAAAAAGTGTGACTAAGTCTAAAAAGTCAATTTTTGATTTCCTCACTTTTGATTTGAGGAACTTAACAAAACATAATGAATAAAATATTAATGTTTTGCAAAAATTTAATATTAAGTGGTCCTAGTTTTTTGGTACTTTTTTGGATTTCAATTTGACTACGTTTTGGTTTCTGCACCCATTAAGAAACTATATGTAAATTTTTAAATAAATTTTAATGAGAATTTTTTTAAAAAAGAGCTTATAATAGTATTTTATATTAATATTTGAACAAAAAAATTAATCCTAAAGTTAAAAAAGCTTTTTTTAGCTCTTGATTTCTTTTTTTACATATAGAAAAAAATTTAAAATTTAAATTTTTTTTAATTTTGATGTATCAAATATTAAATTGAGGATTTTTTTGCACTTCAATTTTTGAACTTTTGATTTTGTCCCCTTTATTCAAAGGGGTAAATAAATTCTATTTTAAAAGTCAAATTAAATTAAGGTGTGTTTTAAATTGCATCAATTTGGGCACTTCAAACTTGGTTTTTTGATTTTAGTAACTAATAAAAACCTTTTAACAAAAGTCAAATTTAAAGAAAAATATTAAATTTTTTGGGAAAAAATTTATTGAAAAAAGTGTGGAGATCAAAAAATCCATTGATTTGGAGATTTCAATCTCCACACTTTGACTTTAGGCACTTGCCCCATCCACATCATATTTTTGGGATCACACCTCTAAAACAGGCGCTCATCTCCATTTCTGACACCTCATTTCTAAGAACCAATTTCCAATATTATGGCATCATTTTGGGCTTTTAAAATAGAGATCATATTTGTAAACAATTGAAATGATTTCATAATTCTTTTAATAGATTTCTATAAATAAGGTGTCAGAAATGAGGTGGGTACATAAAAACAAAGTAAAATATTAATTAAGCTTGCTCAACAATCACTTCTCTTAGTAGAGTTTAGTTTTTTCTGATTGAAAGTCCCATTTCATCAAAGTGTCAATATGGGTGCTGTTGCCCCTATCTATTATTATTGGTTTCAATAACAAGTTTTGTGAGCCTCAAAAATAAATTTATATTTGTGCTAACTTAAGGTCAGCCTCATTTTTTCCCTATACTCAAGTATAACAAGTGTGATTAAGACTACTAAACAAAGAAAGATGCTCCTGACACCTCCACTAAAGACACACCTCAAACCAAGAAGGCTACAGGAGATTCCCTCCCAGTGGTCCAAAAATTACACAAACTCACTGAAGTTGATTTTTCTACCTCATAATTAAATGTTGTGAATAGCAACATTCAGACTAATTTTACTTTGCCTGTTAATATTTGATATTCTGGGGGGGCTTTTATGTTTTCACATTTTCATCTTTCCATTAAATTCATTCACTTATAGAAATAAATTCTTACAAATCTCCCTATGTTTTAGATCTCTCATGTGATTCTGAAAATATGCTTAATGTTAAAAATTTGGAATAATATGGTAGATTTGACCATCATTCTTCTTAATCATTGGCTGCCAATAACTAGACTCCACTCCACTGTCAAGCTTAATACAATAGTTTTAAAAGCTATGGCATCAAGAAAAAATAATTCTGATTTAAATGAAAATTACTAAGATGTAAACAAACTTAAAAATAAATATATTGTAAATTAATATAAATTTTTTATTTTAATTTTGTTTACATCTGAGTTCATTTCATTTAAATCCAAAGTATTTTTGCTTGTTGCCGTAGCTTTTACAACTACTGTAAAGTTTTGATGGGATCTCACAGATAGATTCAGATAATAATAATACTGCAAATTACTCTATATCTTGATCCTTATACAAGCTAATTGGATTGAAGTATTGGGAATATGATAGAATATTCTCATGAGATGTGCCTCCTCCAAACCTTCAAGCATCAGGGTTTGACCCCAAGAAAGCACTAAATATAGAAGGTTAATCAACTGTCAATGTAAGATTATAGTACCTATTTGAAGGGTAACCAATACTTGAAGTTGCATAAATAGTAGACAAGATGCTGCTAAGACCCTATTGAGCATACATGAGGTCCTGCAATTGATTGTAATCCCATGCCAGCACAACATAGATGCCTAGCTCTGGGGGCTGAAATTGGCAGTCAGGGGAACAGTGGACTGGAGAATAAGAGTTAGAAGCGCCAGAAGACAATCCTGGCAAGAGGGCTATATGCCCTATAAAATAAAGTCTTCTAATGATGAGATAAACATAATATCCCCCTTGGTATATAGAGAACCAACGTCTTTATTTTAGTATCACTACTAGCCACTGCCTAGTAGTCAGAAGTATCCAAGTGAGAGAGTGCTGACATCCACTTGCAGTATAGTGAAATTCTCCTATATGCTAACAAGGAATTACCGGCCCACAGAACCCCAAGACCCAACTGGTAGCTACAGATTGTTGCCATACAATCTGCTATCAACAACCCTTACAATGACAGATAATAAAGATAAAACATTCAAGACTAGGAATCTTGACAGTTAATGATCTTGGATTAGGCTTTCTTGTTCTTTTATATACTAATTGGCCTATTCAACTTTTTGTTAATCCTATATTTTATCAATAAAACCATTAACTTCTTCTCTTGTTGCATTTTTTGTAATTTTAATACTTCATCTTTTCTTCCTAGACTTTTATCAGTACTTATCACTACCCAATTTCTCACAGGGCTGTAAGTTGGCTAATCTTATTAATATCCAAAATATAACCACATGCTAGTGTGAGACTCAAGTATTTGTGATGAAATTCCTGCTGCTTATCTTGTGTTTCACAATCAAGAGCTCAGCATAACAACAAAGGGTTATTAGCCATATTATACAATCTTATCAGATTAAGATGCCTACTGAAACAACAGGATGAAAATACAGCTCTCACTGACCATAAATATATCACTTATTTTAAAACAGAGGTAAATCTATTTGACTTTTAGAGGATCCAGGAAAGCCATGCTTTCTTTTTTATTACTCCCAACTGGACTCTTTTCTAGTATAACAGGGTATCCTTTATGTGAGCTTTGGTGAGCTCATATTCTAAGTGAGCAATACTGGTATTCAACTTCCTGCCATCTGGTGATCACTTTCATGCTTTTCACTTCACATATTCTTGACTACAGACCATCATCCTCATTCTATGGTAGTCTTTTAGTTAAAAGCCAGAAAAATAAAACTTAAAACAATTGAGGGGAAAGCAACAATTGTCACATAGGCATCTTTATTTCTTATTATCATGTTTTTGTTATATACCTTTTGGGATATAATTGTCTGAAACCCTCTCTGTTTCCAGGATCACACATGTATTCCTATCATGTGATCTATTAAATAATGTTTTCCTTTAGTCAAGATCTTTACCAAAATAATATCTACCTATGCTTAACCTATAAAAGAGTGCCCTGTTATATTCTGTAATCACCTGGTTTCTTTTGTTCACATGTACTTTCATGGATTGAGGCATTCCATACTTTGGGCATCAACCCCCTGTGAAATATCCTTATTCCTGATCTAAGGGTTCATTATCATAAATAGAAAATAGCAGATCAATACTGAAACCCTAGACATCATTGTGTTTATTTAGCTGTTTTTGTGCAATTTCTTTTTTGCTATCAATAGCCAATAAAACGGTTTGAAATGCAGACCAGGCATTGCCTCAATGCTATACAGATTGATTGGACAACACTTTTAGACCTAATAAAATTTCCCATGTGGATTTGTAATCCACTATTTGGGGTCCACCTTTTATTTACCTTAACCTTTTTCCTGATAAAGCCAAGACTATTGCAGACCTGTTGTGTTTGGCTCCCGGGGACAACATCCAGGAGGACACAGCAGTAAATCTTTGTAACAAAATATTTGAGGTTTGAAGCTAGCCTTGTGTTAGCCTTCAGGGCAAAATTAAGAGCATGTACCTTGATTTCCTGGAATAAAAGATGTGAAAGTCCTTTTGGCAGAAAGGACAGGAAAAAGCTTGAAGATTCTTAAAGCCAACACAAATGTGGATAAACTTGTCTTTATTAGGAGATTTGATTCTACTTAAATAGTAGACAAGGGACAGTGATCACTCATTAGGAAGACATAGTGGCTGAGGGGGTCACGTTGGGATGAGGTCATATCAGGATCAGTCAAGGATAGGTATGATATTCCAGAAGGGGTAGATATTGAACCAGACCCATTTGCAGAAGGCAAGGAGTTCCCAAAATTGAAAGAAAAACTGACTAAATCTTTGCACATATCAATATTCAAAGGCCATATCAAAATATCATTAATGGCGCAATTTCTGATATCTCCCCCCTCAAGACTGGACACAGGGAGTTGATATTTGCAAAGGAATTTGGAATGGACCCAGGCAAAAGGACGTCAAGAGGACAGCAATTCCACAGTATACTTGACACCCTTTTTAAAGGTGACTTCACAGGGCCCAACCCAGAGGGAATCCAGCTTATGAGCTCTACTACCTGTACAATTCTGGTAGTAGAGAACCAGGTCGTCTATTTGATACTCAGGGAAGGGGGCTCTATCAGCATTGGACCGGGAGAGCTCCAGGGCCTCAATCTTGTAATCAATTGAATAAGCTGTCACTTGGATGTCAATGATACAATTGGTTAAGTCTTTAACATGGGCCTCAGTATTTGCAGACACATCAACTTCAATCAAGGGGGGTCCCAAGATTGAGGGGGTGGCAGCTTCACGTCCATACAGCATGTCAAAAGGGGACTGACCAGTTACTTGGTGTCTACTGAGTTGGTAAGCAAAGAGGGCAGCAGGGAGAAACATATCCCAATTTGCAGCGCCAGAGAGCGTGAATTTCTTCATTATGGACACCAGGGAGGAATTGGCTCGTTTGACAGTTCCATTAGTTGAAGGGTTATATGGTGGGGTTAAAGATTGGTGGGTACCCATAGATTTGACAATAGATGTGATGAGGTGAGCGTTAAAGTTGGTACCATTGTCAGAAAGCAGGACTTGAGGGCAGCCATGTCAATAGAAGATGTCTTGCAGCAAGAAATTAGCAGTGGTCTTGGCAGGTATATCTTTTGTAGCTCTGGCTTCAACCTGGTTGCTAAAATGGTCTATGGCAACTAAGATAAATTGACACCCAGACCTAGACCAAGGGAAAGGTCCAACAGTATCAATACTCACAGTGTGGAAAGTATGTTTAGGGGGGATGATCTTGAATTGGTTTGGGAAGGGCAAGGGCGTTGGAGTTGACACAAATGTCAGGAAGCAAGAACATCAGGGATCAGAAGGCGCATATTCTCCCAGTAGAAGTTCTTGTATAGCCAGTCATGGGTTTTGGCTATACCCCATGCCCAGTGTCAATGTGAGCTTGGAGGATAATGGCTATCCTCATTCTAGGACAAACGTAGGGTATATGCATTTTTGACCTTTTTGAAGAGCTGCCTATCTTGAATTAAAGTGTCCTTGGTTAGGGTTTGTAGTGCCAGAAAAATGTCCTCTGGCTTGGTGGTCCAATAGTCAGGGTACCCTATTAATTTGTATAGGTGGTCAGCGTCAGCAGGGTGGATAGCTAGTATAGGCATCCTTGACAAGCCATCAGTGTTCTGGTGTTGGGCCCCAGGATGGTGTACCACAGTGAAATTTTATCCTTGTAGACGCAGAGCCCACTGCGCTAGTCAACCTTCAGGCTCCTTTAGTTATTGCAGCCATTTGAGGGAGGAGTTATCTGTGACCACCGTGAAGTGGGTCCCATAGATGTAATTCCTGAACTGTTTTACAGCATTTAGCACCGCCAAACATTCCTTTTCAGTGACACTGTAGTTCTTCTCATGCTTATTGAGGACCTGTGAAGAGTAGGCTACAGGTTGATCCACACCTTTTTTGTCAAGCTGGGCTAAGATGGCACTCACAGATACTCCACTAGTGTTGGTATACAAGATGAACTTTTTATCATAATCAGGATAGACCAAGATAGGAGCCTCTTTGAGCTTGGCTTTCAATTATTCAAATGCTTGTTGCTGACTATCAGTCCACTCAAAGGGGACATTGTAAAGCAGTTGGACGAGGGGTTCACTCAGTTCAGAAAAATCAGGTATGAACTTTTGGTAGTAACCCATCATACCAAGAAATACTTGGACCTCTCAAAGATTTGTAGGAGGTAGCATCTTGTTGATGGCTTCCACCTTATTATTCATGGGGTGGATTCCCGTTTGAGTGACCTCATGATCTAAGAACTCAAGTTGTTCTTTAAAGAAGGAGCACTTGGAGGGTTTGAGTTTCAAGCCAGCTTTGCAGATCTTGATGAAGACAGCCTTGATATTTTCCAAATGGTCAGTAAAGGTAGCAATGAATACGGTGATGTCATCAAGGTACACAAGGACACAAGAGAGCTTTAGGTCTCTTGGGATGGAGTCCATAGCCCGTTGAAATGTATCAGGTGCATTGCAGAGTCCTTGGGGCATACAAGTGGGTTCAAAAAGGCCTTCTGAGGTGGTAAGCACAGCCTTTTCTCTATCTTCAGGAGATAAGTCAACTTGCCAGTATCCAGATGCTAGATCCATGGCTGAGAAAAACTTGGAACCACCCAACTGTCTGAGAGCATTGTCAATTCTGGGCAAGGGATATGAGTCTTTCTTAGTGAGAGATCTCAGGCAGTGATATTCCATTACAATGTGATGTCCTCCATTCTTCTTCTTGAGTATCAGTAATGGGAAAGCCCAAGGACTTTGGTAAGGAGCCATTAGCCCAGCATCTAGTAGTTGTTTGAGCTCTTTAAACACCTGAGTATCATCTATTCTACTACAGCAGTAAGGTTTGGCATGAAATGGGGGTGCATCACCAGTGTCAATCTGATGGATGACCCCTTTAGCTAGTTCATAGTCTGTAGGTCCTGAGGCAAAGATGTTGCTAAACTGATCAAGCAGGTCCAACACATCTTTTTGTTGGATGGAAGACAATTGGGGGAAGTTGGCAGTGGTGAATAAGGAAAGAACTTGAGGATTGTCTTCAGGTAGATAGAAATCACTAAAAGTTCTGAAAGGGTAGAGGAATGCCACTTGCTCTGCCCCCAGTATTTAACCATGCCCTATAACCTGGCCGCAGGTCACCTGCATGGGCAGGACTGTCAGGTTAGCAAGCAGTAATTATACAGGCTCTTTGTGGGTTTGATCTAGAATCCCGGGACACAGTTGGGGTTCTTTATGGCTTAGGAATTCAGAAGAGTAGAGTTCCAAGAACAACTTTTCAGGTAGTTCTTAAGAAATCTGATAATCAACCACCACCTGGGAGCCCAGAGGGATGGTGATAGCCGCCTGGGCAAGAAGAGGTACCCCTTCTTCCGCAGGGCAGGAAGGAGGAGGAGTGCACATGTTGGAGGAGTGAGTCCTATACTTGAGAGAGAAGATACCTGTGGGGTATTCAAGCACGCAAGTTTTAAGACATTTTCCTGGGAGGCGTGGAGGTTCTTCAAAAATCAAAGGGACCTCATATCCTAAGAGCTAAAGATATCCCTCTTATAAGTTCACAATCCCATTATATTCTCAAAGGAATTGTGTACCAACCAAGAGGTCATAGCTTTTGTTCTCAAGGACTACAGCAGGAGAAGCAATGAGGAGTTTCCTAAAACTCATGGGTAGAGCATAGTAGGCATTAATGGCCCAAGTTTGAGCCATGCCAGCTGTGCCATACAACTGATTGTAGTTGAGGTCAGGGGCCAAATGAGGTTTCCTTAGTTTTGAAGATACTACGTTGACTGGAGAACCTGTGTCTAAGATGGCTTTGATTTCAACCTTTTGGATTTATACTTCCACGCGGGTGGTATCTTCTCCAAAGGGGGGCAAGACTGCCAGCACATCTTGAACATCCTCTAGCTCTTTCTCCTATTTAGCTAACATTCACCTTAAGGCAGGAATCTTCTTATACACAGTCTGCAGTGGGAGAGATACAGTTATGTTTTGGAAGAGAGCTTCAGCTAGCTTGGCTGCTTCCTCGGAAGAATCAACCAAGACAGGAGGTCAATGAGCTTTAGCTAGGTAAGGGCAAGCCACCATAGCTTTGGCTTCACTTGAGGGTGTTTGAGAAGTGGTGGTGGTCTTCCCAGAGCAGAGCTTGTACGGGACAGAGACAGTTTCCAGAACAGCCAGAACAGAATAGCCATAACTATCAGAATCTTCACTATCAGAATCTTCAGGGTCTGAATCACTGGAGAGATCATGAATTAGGTGAAAGATAGTTGGGCCAGAGGAAGACGGAGCTTCCTCATCAGAAGGAGGGTCAGGGGGAGATTGGTCAGCAAAGTGTGTCTCTGTCTCTAAGCTGACCTCTCTTTTCCCGCCTGTTCCTTGGGGTCACAATCTTCCACTTATGGATTAGTGCAAGTACGCAATTGGTGCCCTATTTGGCCACAGTTATGACAACCTTGCCTCTTATCCTGCCCTCCTGAACCCAGCGTCATAATGCAGGGTGTACAAGAAGTAGTCCCAGCATTACTGGCTTTATTTTCACGTACCACTGTACCCCCATGGGTCAAGTGCATGTCCTGAAAGAGGGTCTTGATACTCTTCATTGAAGTAAAGGAATTTTTGTGGGCCTTGAAGTGCAGACATAGAATTTGGTTCACCTTCAAAGCGTTTGAACAAGCCATGTAAGCTTCCCGGGGAGTTAACTGTTGACTGGTGATTAACTGTTAGCCTTCAATGTAGAAGCAATCCGCAAACTCAGCTAGGGTTTCCCTGGGCTTAAAGGTTATGTGCATAAATGCATCTTTCTTGACTTCCAATCTGAGTATTCTCTGAACTCCTCAATAAGGAGGCACTTCATGTCATCCCAAGTGATAATGGAGGGGAGTTTGGAGACCACCACTTCTTGGCAAGTGGGATGAAGACAGGTGAGGATATGTTCCTTTTTGAGTTCATCAGTAGCCCTACACATTGCATTCTCATAAATTGTTAGGAAGGCGGCAATGGTAGAGGTTTTAGGATCAAATATCTGTTTAAAGGTTGGCTTTTGTTTTGTGTTGATGGACAAGGAAGAGGACTGGCTATTTTCCCTTAGTTGGAGACGTTAATGTGAGGATTGCCTTCAAACTTGGATTCAGCAGCAGGTTGTCTAGCCTAGAGGAGTCAAAGGCTTTCCTCTAGGGTATCCAAGGTAGAGCTGTTCTGTCCACTAATATCCCTAGCAGTGGCTGTAGTAGCTCCAAATTTGTCAATCTTAATTTGTTGTACCGCCAAAGTGCCAGCAATCTCATTGAGGCAAGTGGTCAGGGAAGTGGTCTGAGCAACCAAGGGGATGACCTGTCCATTCATTGTCTTGGTAAAGCGGGAGAGGTTTTTTACCTCTCTTTCCAATACATTCTCCCTATCAGCAACATCATTTTTTACTTCTGCTAGCTGATCCAGTGCAATGGCACAGTTGACCCAGGATTAGCCTTCCAAACCAGGACAATAACCATGATTTCCCTGAGCAGGTAATAGCAACTTCTGTTTCCTCTTCACCTTCAGACTCAGAAGACAAGTCCTCAGGATTAGAGAGGTGTTGTCTTAAGTACTCAAATTTGCCTTGCAAAGTAGCTACTTGATCAGTGAGTAAATAAATGCAAGGGTCAGGCATTGGTTTGACTGGAGGGGGTTCTGAACAGAAGCTTGACGTTGAGTGGTAGCCTTGAGTTTGGTGATTGCCTCCCATACCTTGGTTTCAAAATCAGATAGGGCCTCAACAGGAGGAGCAGGAGGAGTCACCTCAATAGATTCTACCCTATCATCCACATAATTTTGCACTTGGTATAGAGTGTTGCCTAGAGCAGCCTTATCCAGACCATATTGATGCTGCAGATGGTAGCCCCGAGTATCAACATGAGTTCCAACCAATTTGAGTTGAGAATTAATATGTTCTCAAAATTGGTTAAGTTTGCTAACAAGAGTCTCAAAGTCCTGGCAATGCTTTAGCAGAGAGGTCTCAATTTGCCCACGCCATGTTGCTTGATGCTCATCCAATTTGCATAGTCAATCTTTGATGTATTCAGGGAGTAAGGAACAAAGGGAATTCAGCAAGGAGGTTAAGTACTTCTGAGAGGCCAGCAAGTTGCGCTGGTTATTGAAAATACACGCAAAGAGACTGTAGGACCATTCTTGATATGCCATATTCTGAGCATGGTTGTTTGAGACAGCAGTGGCTACAGCATTTGTAAGTTGGTTCTGTGATCCTAATGCAAGTTGATGGTGAACCAGGGAGGGTTGAATAAACTAGTTGACTAACACGCCAATTGTATCCATGGATTCCATCAGCGCAGGGAGGAGACCAAAGGCCAAGAGGAAGGAGTACAGGTCTTTGGAAGTATACCCAGGACGGAGACCAGGGATAGTGTGCATTGCCACAGTGCCAGAGTGGAGTAGGGAGCGGGCGGCAGCACAAGCTTGCTTATAATTGAGAGAGAAAGCTAGAAGGGGGGCCCACGTGGGCCTGGGTGACAGAACCAATAACATGGGATTTGAGGGGGCATCAGTGATATCTTCTTCTAGAGGAGGACTAGAAACTTTAGGTTGTTTGGGTACTTCAGAAACAAAGGGAGAAGGACCAGAGAATGTGTGTGGGAACAGGGTAACCAAGGGGCTTGCAGCCCCTGTAGTGAGCACCATTTTGTTGTGTTTGGCTCCTGGGGACAACATCCAGGAGGACACAAAGGGAAATCTTTGTAAAGAAAGATTTGAGGTTTTAAGCTAGCCTTGGGTCAGCCTCCAGGGAAAAATTAAGTGCATGTACCTTAATTTCCTGGAATACAAGATGTGAAAGTCCTTTTGGCAGAAAGGACAGGAAAAAGCTTGAAGATTCTTAAAGCCAACACAAATGTGGATAACCTTGTCTTTATTAGGAGATTTGATTCTACTTAAATAGTAGACAAGGGACAGTGATCACTCATTAGAAAGACAGAGTGGCTGAGGGGGTCACGTTGGGATGAGGTCATACCAGGATCAGACAAGGGAAGGTATAGTGTTCCGGAATGGGTGGATATTAGTCCAGACCCATTTACAGAAAACAAGGAATTCCCAAACTCAAAAGAAAAACCAGTCAAATCTTAGCAGCTATCATTATTTGAAGGCCATATTGAAATAGCATTAATGGCGCAATTTCTGACAAGAGCTATGATGAGATCCATATTGATCATATTAATGGGTACATATTGACTAACATCCTTGTTGCTTAACCTGATTTTAAGACATCTAGTCTTTAATTGACTTAGCCAAGTTTTTTCAGTCCCATGATGAAATCAGCAACAATCATACTCCTGAGCATCAATCAACTAACCTTCCTAGTTGATCAATTGGTTTATAGCTACCTAGTCTCTTAATCTGGATGGGTCCTAGGATTAAATCAGTCCCTATATTTGTATACCCCAATCAATTCTTGGGTACTCCATTGCCATTCCAGAAAAGCCCTCCAAGACCACTCCTATTGTGATGAATTTTTATCAATGCAATTCATTACAATTCAACCCATTTGTTTAAACACAGCTCAAAGTGGCTACATTACAATCACATCTTGTAATTTAGAACTTGGGTGGGTGGTCTGCCCATGGGCTGGAGCATTAAATTGACACTGAGGAAGAACAATATTTTATTAGTGGGATCATCTGGAAGAGTGATGTACTTCTTTTGTTCTTAAACAGCATCCTTGGGGATGGCCTGATAGTTGGTATTATCTTTAGTGTCAGACAGGCTGGGGTCTTCAGTGTTGGTATAATTGGCTGTTTTACTTGAGATGATTACTATTAGGCCAATTTTTCAGGACACCGCCTCCAGGTAGAAGCAGTGGCTCTGCATTGCCCCATAGGCAACTTTGGGAATACTGATGGGGGAATTTTCATAAGCAGAAGAAATACTGGATAAAATATCAGAGGATTTGGGCCTCAAAAAATTCAGGCAGCCAGGTGTCAGGTCTTCAGGGCTGTCATCCTGGGCTGACCAGGGCTCAAATTCAGTCTCATACTTTTGGGCTTGGGAACAGAATAGTTGTCATTTGTGACAGTAAAGCGTTTACTACATTTCATCTTCTCTCTTGTGTCCTGCCCCTGAAGCAAAAGCGTTGAGAATCATATAATTAAGGTGTGCCCCTCTTTTTCTCCTGCAGAAAGTTATCTTGGAGGGATGTTCAAGACGTTTTCAACATTTCCCAAGACACTTTAAAAAATTGTACAACAGCCTAAATTTTGCTGTTCATTAAAGGTATCTAGTTCATAGCAATGTTCTCCCAACTATGACTTTCATAGGCTAATATCACATGGTATTATTTTCCTCTGATTCCCTCAGGTCATTAGCCCAGGCTTTTAGTGCAAATTAAACATAATTATTTCTTGAACCCCCCAAATTCTTAGGTCTAACCACTAGCTCTCTAAATATCAATACCAATGGTTGTTTTAGGCACACTATACTTGTACATTAGTAATAAGTGTCCCTCTTAACGCTACCCATAAGACATGGGCAGAGAAACTCCAACCATTGTGATTGTGCACCCAACTGTATTGCAATCCCATTTTTTCTTGGGATTTTAATCCTATGTGGTGTGTCTATCCCATGATACATTTTTACCCTTGAAGATTCCTAATAGCTGTACCTTGTATCAGCACTCTAAAGGCATAAAGAATACAAATGAACTGTTGTAGTTAGGCAAAATATCAGCCATTGTATATGGGCAGCAAACAGGCAATGCTGATCCGTGTTGATTAAGCAGCTAACCTTTATTCAGCTAACATCAGCCCAAGCTTGCAAAACCGCCTGCATTCTGTTCATTGCAGGCGTTATCTGAACCCCAGCTGGATATCTCCCTAGGTATCCTTGCAATATAAGCCACAATTCCGAGAAGTTATGATGGGGGATTTCAAACTTGCTTAAAAAGTTAAGGAAAACACCCTACCCTCTTCACATCCAGTGATCATGTTGAAGAGGTATCATTGATAACCCCAGGTAAGAGTAAGCTGCAGCCAACCATATCTGGCTGGGATTTGATCTAAAATCTTATTGCAGAGAACTTATCTAGTCCAAGCCCTAGGTGAAATGAGGCAATGTAATTCAATGTACTGTGATTTTCTCTTGGTATACCATTCCAGAAAGAAGTGTTGAGGTTAGATCCTTCCGGTTATGGGGTATAAATTGATCAAGTATGGCACCCATCTGTTGTGTTGGGCTTGCCTTTTCTGGGAGAGGCAGGACACCACTGCAACATGGTGGGATGGCGGAGGGCAGGTGGTAGCTACAGTTTTTAGAGAAATTCAGATAAAAGCAAGTACATTGTGTTTTCTTGAAAGGTAGAAGAGAATAAAAGGGACTGTTTAGCTTTTCAAAAAGGGAAGATAGACGAGCAGGTGTAGGGGTTTTATTAAATAGCACCAACAAGTTATATATTCATCTGGATGGGACTTTAACACATCTAATCCCAAGGGATAAATCGATCAAATAGCCACAGAGAAAGAAGCATGGTGGTAAGGGTGATCACAGACAGAGATTTTCTAAATATTAAGATTGAGTTGGGCGCAACTTATGCCAGCCACCCAGCTTGGAATCAAACTTGGGATATAAAGGCTATCCAGATCAACAGGTCTCTCTAGCCTTAGTATCAAAAGTCTGGAAATAGGTGAACTCCATTTACCCTACGACCTCCCCATAGATGCACCATCATAAGATGTGGTCATCTTCAGCTGGGGTATTGAAATAGAGGAGTTAAACCCGCTCTCAACAAGCCGTTAGCCAAACCAAAAAAGCCTTTACTGAATCAATATATAAAGCCATAAGCCAAGATGTTTTATGGTCAGTCTGCTAGCTGAGATACCTTAGCGATGGTTTCCAAATAACTAGCTCTATCCAATAGCTTCATAAATAGTGCCACTAATATTAGGACACCGTTCTCCCTGAATCCACGCTTTGAAAAATATTTAGTTTCCTCTTTGTAGCTGTGCTCCCAATAGCAGAGTTACAATCCTAATACAAAGGCTATTTTTTGAAGCTGCATATCCCATCGCCAGGGTTTTTTACATGACCTTCAATAAAGCCCTTCCCTGATTGGTTTATTTATGGGATCTTTGGGTTTGGATTCATTTCAGGTGATAAATTGTGGACCTTGTTTTCACCTTTGTTTAGCATCCAGGGTATACTTCTTCGAGTATGCTGGGGAAGTTGATGCAGGGGAAGGTTTATTGTATTCCGCTTGGGCTTTGGTGTTTTTGTGCTGATGTGGGGTGCCATTTGCAGGTTGGGTGGTAAATATTTGGTTGGTGGGATGGTATGTGAAGGATGTTTACGTGGAATGGAGGTTGTGAAGAAGGTGATGTCATGAAGTATTTTTTGTCTTTGGTGGGGGTTAATTGCTTGAAATGGTTTTTGGGGCATGGACGTTGGCGGAGTGGGTTGAGAGCAAGTATGACCGGTGTGTTTGGATGGGTGGATATGTGGTTTATGAAAGGGTTATTAAAAGTTGATGGTGGTTGGATGTATGTTTCTGGTTTAAGAAGGTGCCGCTGTTTCAACAGTCAACGTGGGATTGCAATGGGGAGCGGCGGGCGGGTGGTCACAAATTAAGGGGTGGCGAATGGCGTTGATTGATCTGTGAGATGGGTGGCAGGTCTTGGTTGTTTAGGGAGACTTGCGGGGCGTTTGATTGGCTGAAGCAATTTACGTGGTTTTTCATTTTGCTTTCAGTAGCCCCCTGGAACTGATCCTGTGGGGCGATCTCGCCCTTTCCTTGGCTGCTTCGTTTAATTGCAATTTTTCGCAGTTGAAGGGTCTTTGATCGCCAAGGCGATTCCGGGGGTTTGGTTGGCTGGTTGTGCGGGTTGGGCCAATTAAGATTGGGTTGAAAATGATTGACATTTTGGAAGACAAGGTTTGCATTTAGATTGTATTTATATTGGAATTTAAATTGATTTTTAAACTAGTATTTATATTAATATTTTAGATTGATTTTAAATTGTATTTATATAGATATTTAAACGAATATTTAAATTGGCGGGTGCTAAGGTTGGTCAGTTGGATTGAAATGGCGAGTGAGGTGACTTTGAGAAAAGGTCCCCTTTAAGGCTCAGTGGTTGATGATTGGAAGTTGTCTTGAGGAAGTCGGGCCGGAGTAAAGGGGACATCCTTTAAGGCTGAGACGTATCCGGGATCCGAAAACTGAATTGTGACAAGATTGGGGTTGGCAACCCCTGAGGAACTGGCCAATAGGTGGGGGTGTGACGAGGCTTGCCCCTTCCTAGGAGGAAATAAAAGGACACGGCAGCGTAGGAAGTGATTAATGAATCCACTTGACATGCAAACCTACCTGCAGCGGACAATGTACGAATCAGACTACATCCCACAACAGTACTTCCCCAACTCAATGCCCTACTACATCCCTCACCAGCTCATGTACGAACAACCCATCCCAACCTACTCCCCCTCCTACCAACCCAAGCCAGCATCCCCCACATCAAACGCCCTCTCCTCTACGCCTCCCGCCCCCACCAAGCAGATACAGCAGCCCTACTACGCCCAACCACTTGACCAGCCACTTGAACAGCCCGTTCTCAACCATCCCATGGACCCTTCGTTTGAACAGCAGCCGCTCGACATGCCCGCCTACTGGCCTGAAGCGGCCAACTGGAATCAGATGATGCCCCCGCAATTCCAGCCCGCCAATGCTGTGTTTACTCCGCCAATGTTCGGCATGAACCCGCCCAAACGCGTCTTCTCGTTTGTCTCCATGACCCATTCAAAGACTAAGAAACGCCACCGTCGCCGCTACGATGAGATTGACCGCGTGTACAAGTGTAGCCACCAAAACTGCTCAAAGAGCTACGGCACCCTCAACAACCTCAACGCCCACATTCTCATGCAGTCGCACGGCCCCAAGCGCTCAGCCTTTGAGTTCAAGGATATGGCCGCCCGCCGCTCATCCGACGCTCTGCAGCCGACTTTGTAACTATACCCTTCCAAAACCTCTCTCAATATAATACAAACCCCAAATATTTATCTACTCTTATTCATTAGCATCCCTTCAACCAATTCGCACCTCAACCCCTTCAAGATAAACACCGGTATTCGGAAGGAGACTCCAAAGCCAATCAACCCTCCCTTGATCACCCCTTTACTTGATCCAAATGTTCAACAATCACCTGCCAATAAAACATCCATTCCATCCCAACGGCAAATAAAAAACCATCTGCCAAGAAATGATCTCACCTGCAATGACCCCGCACTCGAATCTAAGCCTGTCATTGCTTTCCTTGCATTGCAATAACCTCCAATATTTCCATAAAAGGAAATGTTTCCATATCCCATGCAACAAAAGGACACATTCGTCTCGATCCCAGCTGCCATTCCAGCAGGCAGGGATATACCATATCGTCCCTGCCCATCCCAGAAGTTCCACACACCCGCCCAAAAAGGAAACATGCCGAAGCCCAACTTTAGGCGTACCCTGCCGAGGGATGGAAATTGCCAATACATACCCTATCGCATTTCCCGTTAGCCCCTCTGGGGGTCTTATTGCTAAGGCCATATATCACAATACCTCTTCCAATGTACTATTCCAGAGTCCTGGCCATAAACAATGATGGGCGAGTCCCTGCGGTGTCTCTCTTTATCGTTTTAATAAAAGCGCTAATCAAACTGTGCATAAACAATGACGTCATTGTAGCTGGTTTGGTCCCATCTAGAAAGATTTTGTTTTCAACCTGCCAAAAAATCTCCCAAATAAAAGCGCATGGACCGCTGCTGCAGCCTAGCCAAAAACTTTGGTGCGTGTCGCGATGAATTCGGCCCACCAATACCTAAGAGAGTTCACCAAAGTTGGATGAGATCATTCCACCCAAGCACCCTGTAATAAGCCTCTTTAAAAATAAATCCCCTGGGATAGACTCTGGTGCTTTAATAACATTCTTCAGGCCTGTATAAGTTTTACTTTGGCATTTAGGCCGATTTGAAATAGGCTCTCTTCAAGCACCGATGCTATGAACTTTAAACCGCAGCTCTCGTCCATTCTAAACAAATCCTTGTAGTCTGATATATGGTGCACTATACACATCCAATTTATACGTACTTGACGTATAAATCCAACCATCGTGTAAACCAATGGTGTGCTATAGCCCCTAAACATATGACCCTACCCTCTCACCGTATGGGTTATTTTATTCTTTAAATTTGATCAAACCTAGTATTTTTCTCTCGCTAAAGCTATCCATATCTTATGTGCCCGTATTATATTTTGGAGATACGAGTAAAGCAATGACACTTCTTTTTAAAGCTGAGTATGGAGTCTGAATCCTTGCTAATATCAGCTTATAAGCTCTATTAATACAATCATCTTGTATATGCCAAAGTGCTAAAAGAAACCAGCTATCCAGGCTTATCTACATGGCAGTTAGTATTATCTTACGGCTGGACCTAAAAGTAATCAATCCCACTCTTGATCCAATAAATCCCAGTACATCCTGAGAGGCCATGGGGATATCATTTAAGCCGATGGATCTATCATCTAAACCCTTTATAAAGCTTGCTCGCCAGTGCAGCCAGGCTCTTCCCTTTTGAGCTTAATTGGAATCAGCTACACTCCATGGTGCCCTTGGCACTACTGAGACCAGGGTTACCGGTACAACTTTCTTTTTGACCCTTTCCATAACCCATTTTCAAAGATAATGCCAACTTGATCGAGATTCCGTGCCCCTCTCCAAAAAAAGAGACCCCAGATAACTCAGATCCCAAACCAGCTGATGACAGGATGTGAAAGCTTGGATCAGGCCATTGATGACAATTGGGCAGTGGTGAACCATGGAAATTCTTCACAGTATCTCCAAACCGCCCTTAGAGCTTCAGATGCTAAACCCCAGGCAGATTGGTGTTTCATCCCAAGAGCATATCTATCATGACACCAAACTTTGATGACCTGAGATGCCTTGGTCTCAAGAAACCCCTTGGTTTTCCAACCAAGCACTACCAATCATCCATGAATCTTCTCTGAGCTCCGAACCGCCTTAGTAGTTAATAAACAATAAAAGTGGGGAGGGATTCTAAATCCCAGCTTTTTGTGTTGAGTTATGGAGATGGACCTCCCGTTTGTGAGCAACTGTGGTAAGCTCGGCTGTATGGATGAACAAGTGAGAATTTAACTGTGACCAAGCTGACACATTTTAAGCTTAAAGATTGGATTTAAGCAATGGGTTTGGGCTTGGAAATCATTATTTGCCAAGTATATACTTCTTGGACATATATGAGACAAGATAAAGATAAATTGAGAAGAGAATGATGCTTTATCTGATATAGAGATAGGGTATTATATAGTATTGTACCAAGCCGCATATGGTCCATGTACGTCATGGCAGTCATAGGGCTTGTCCAGGTAAAGTTCCGCTCAGGATTTGAAATGTTTGCCCCCTATACCGCTCAATATTATGGTGGGATTGCCACCAATTATTCATTGGTTGGGGTACTTCTTGGGAAATTATTTTCCTGCGGGGAATCCATTAGAGATTTTGCAACATTATGGTCAAATAGAATGTGTATTGCTCACTCCCACAAATAAAATATTCAAGAAAATCCAATCAATATATAGTAAAAGGCCTTTTTAAAACTCTAAAAGTACTGACTTGGCCTCGGTTGAATTCTCACTTTTAGATTCTTGGTTTTTCATCCATGTAGTAAACTTCACCACATTTTTTTGTGTGCCTGCCTATATAATACCTTGCAATCCTTGATTTTAATTTCTCTGCAGTCCTCATAGCCAAAGTTGGAGGCATTGCTGATCATGTTTGTAAACTGGTTGACTTAAACCCCCGTCTCATCCATGTCTCCTGTTTTTATCATATCTTCCTGTTTTTTTAGCTGTAGCCGTTTATGCCTCTATTTAGGGCTTATTATCTTAAATTTTTTTGTTGATATTGTTGCTGATGACCAATATTTTAAGAATTTTGTTTTATTTTCCTTACTAATGTTGAGTTTATACTTCTGGGAAGTATAATAAACAAAATAAAGGGGAAGATTAAGAAGAGAATGATACTTTATTGGATATGAATATAGGATATTATATAGTGTCATGACAAGCCACATGTCATCCATGTACGTCATGGAGATCATGGGGCTTATCTGAGTAATGTTCCTCTTGAGTCACGAGGCTTAATCAAGTTGTGTTCCATTTAGGACCTGGATTGAGTGATCCCTGTCACAGATGGTTAACTGATAATGGTACCACCCGTTTATTGACTGGACAGTGAACTATTCAGTGAGCTGTTTGGTGATTTACTTGGGGCGTTAATTCCCCAAGAGGGAGTAATCAAAGATGTTACATCATCTCCCCCTGGGGTGCTGGAAGGCGGAGCCTTAGGAACCTTCTTGAGAGTATCTGGTATACAGGCTTGATATTGGTCCAGTTTGGTGTTAGGTACAGGAAGCCTTGAATTTTGTTGGGCTGCTCTTGCCTTACACAAACGGAGTTGGTCATGGTGCATACGTTTCAGTTCAGTTTGAGCTCCAATCCCTTTGATGAGGTAGGTGTTATTAGGCTTCACCTCTATGAAAATGCCTGGCCTGCATAACCCTGGGTCTAGTTTATGTTGGTTATGATTGACAACCCAGAGCTTGTCTCTGACTTGGACTATTTCTTGTTGCAATGGGACTGCCTCCCGCTGGATTCTTTGGTGTTCCATTGTTTCTTGGTCCTTTCTGGCTTGTAGTACTTTTGGGTCATTGCTGTCTTGTATCTTCTTTGGAAGTAGCAGTTGTGGTCCCGTAATTGTACTGACAAGTGAGGGTTTCTGACCATAGACAAGTTCATAAGGGCTTTTGCCCGTATTGCGGTTGACTTGTGTTCTGCAGACCATAAGGGTGGTTGATAGCATGTCAACCCAGGCTTTTGGATTTTTGGCAGACAACTTGCTGAGGGCTTCCACTAAAGAGCTGTTTAGTTGTACTACTCATCCATTTGCTTGTGGATGATATAGGCTGGCTGTGACGTGTTTTATTCCATTTTTGGCAAAATAGATGTTGGTGTCAATAGCTTTGAGTTCAGTGCCTCCATCTGTGATTAAGAGGTCAGGCTTTCCAAACTTTGCTATGATCTCCTTGCTAATGAACTGTCTCACGTCATTGCCTTTGTGCTCCTTTGTGGCTTATGCTACAGGCCATCTGGTTGCGTAGTCAATGGCGGTGATGATGTACTTCTTTCCTTTGCTTTCACCAGGCATAGATCCCACAATATCTAACAACCATACCTTGAAGGGTTGTGTGATGGATACAGGTACTACTGACTTGGGTAGAGCTTTGGTTTGTGCATACTTCTCACAGACCTCAAATTGTTCCAGTACCTCTCTGATATCATCTAGCATGTTGGGCCACCAGTAGCAAGTCTTGAGATATCCATGCAAGTTTCTGCTACAGGTGTGTCTCAAGTCTCTGTGAAAACGGAGGATTGTGTCAATCTTTTGTGTTGATGGGACGTAGGGTACAGTGTCACCATTTGGAAGGATTTGGTGAAGGGTACCATATACATTTTTAAACAGATGTTTATTCTTGAGGACTTTCTCTTGGATGTCCATTGGTGTGCCAGGTGGGAACCCTTTCTGGAGATTCCCCATGATTAACATGGGCCAGTCAGGGTTGCCATCAGTGCAGAGGATGTGTTTATTATATAGCCTTGATAGAGCGTCTGCAGTAAGCATCTCTCTGCCTGGCTTGTATTTGATTTACATGGGGTATCTCTGTATGAGACTCATCCATTTGGCTTGTCTTCTTGACAGGTGTTGTTGTGTTTTGAAGAATATAAAAGACTTGTGGTCGGTGAGTACTTTGAATGTCTGGGCTCTTTTCAAATAGCATTGCCATTTCATGAGGCAGTGTATGATGGCAACCAATTCCTTATTGTGTATAAGATATCTTTGTTTGCCGTCCAATAGTTTCCTTGATCTGTATGTTACGGGGAGGAAGTCCTTTTGGGCTGTTTGGATACAGAGGACTCCTCCTATGGCATAATCAGAGGCGTTGGTTTCTAGCTCATAGATACCCTCACAGTTTGGTTATTGCAGGATGGGGGCGTTAACCATGCACTCTTTCAGTTGGCGGAAATGTTGGTCTTGTAGGGGTGTCCAGACAAATTTGGTTGTTTTCCGGTGATGGCTGACAAGGGAGCTGTTAGGGCGCCCCAGTCAGGGATGAACCTGCGTACATAGGCTACTATTCCAAGGAAGGTGTGGAGTTTGCTCTTGTTCCTTGGGGCTGGCATCTCTTTTATAGCACTTATTTTGTCTGGATCTGGCTTGATACTGTCCTTGCCAATGATATGGCTGAGGAATGGAAGTTCAGTTAGGAAGAACTTGCATTTGGATGGTTTGGCAACTAGTTGGTTTTCTTTCAGGGTACAGAGGACTGCACAGATGTCTTCCCAGTGTTGTTGTAGGTTGAGGCTGTAAATTATGATGTTGTCCAGGTAGATGATTGCTCTTTTCCCAATGTGTTCCTTGAATACTTCATTCATGAAGATACAAAGATACTGGGAGCGTTTTTCAGCCAAGATTGAGGACAACACATTCAAAGGAACTGTATTTAGTTCAAAATGCAGTCTTTAGAATGTCTTCAGGTTTCACGCAAATTTGGTGGTAACCTGCTGTCAAATCAATTTTTGTGAAGATTTGGGACCCCCCAGGGCATCAAAAAAGTCATCAATTAGGGGCAGGGGATACCTGTTCTTTATTGTGACCTTTTTGAGGGCCCTGTAGCCTGTGACCAGGTGGAGGCCTCTATCTTTCTTTGTCACAAAGAAGACAGCGGTGCCAAAGGGTGATTTTGAGGATCTGATTAGACCTTTCTCAAGTGCTTTGTCAAGGTAAGCTTTCAGAGTGTTGTCTTCTTGTGATGTGAGACGGTAGATGGGTTGCGCTTTGGGTACACTACCTTTTAGGTTGATCTCATGTTGAATACCCCAATCAGGAGGCAGCCTGGGAAGTGTTTCTTGGAATACAAAGGGAAATTCATTGACTAGCTGGTCTCTAATTGGGTTTTGTTTGTGCTGAGTTTCTGTGTTTTTGAAGTGGATGGCTTCATATGAACATGTGCTCCAATTGATTTTGCTGATGTCAGTTTCTTTCTCCGTTTCCATGATCTTTACAAATATGTAGTCCCTCATGAGAGTGTCAAGATGTGTCAGGTACACGTGATGGTGGACTTCTCCTTGCTGGATAGTGAGGGTGGCACTGTCCCAGTTGATGTGAGGCTTTGTCTTTTGCATCCAATATAACCCAAGTATGATATTGTATTTGGGGATTGGAATGATGGGGCCACTAATTGTTGTTTGGCTGTCTCCCATTTGGGCTTGGAAAGGTTTTGTCTCGTGGGTAACTGGAGTGCTGTGGTCGTCTGCCATGATGACTTTCTTGATGCTATTTCAAATGGTAGGCAACTTCATGAGGTCTGCAAAACTCTTGTTAATGAGTGATTTATTGGCTCCAGTGTCAAATAGTTCTGTGCCCTGGTATCTTCAAAAACAGAAAGGATAGGTAAGGAGTTTATTTCCAGATTGGGCAGCAAACATTAGAGGATTGCTGGAGGGAACCTGGATCATGATGATTGAATCCACGTCCTGTTCTCTGTACAAGTCTTGTGAAGAGGGGGAGAGTGGCTGGCCTAAGCACTCCCCTGAGCTTTTCCCTCCTCATTGGTATCTTTGGTGCTGGCCTGGTTAGCTTATGCAGTGTGATTCCTGTTTTGAGGCTGGGTACTGTTGGCTCGGTTGTTTTGCTTATTGGGGCGAGGCTCTCTCTTAACTGCAGGGTTTTCCTTGCGTTTGTTGGTGGTGTGTAGATTGTCAGACTTCTGAGCTGCGCTTTTTCCTTCTAGGAATATATCCTTGAGGTTCTTGCAGTGGGTCATGTCAAACTGACGTCTAATGTGTGTGGGAAGGCCATTGTAGAAGTCCAGGCGTGGCCCAGGCTCATCAAAGTTGATGGTGTTGGGCGCACAATCATGAGTTCTTCATATGCTGCAATGTATTCTTTGATGGTTCATGTCATTTTGAAGGTTCAAAGCTTGGTCATAATTACCACGTCCAAGTCCTTCATGGAGAACTTTTTGAGGAATGCGGCTTTGAACAGTTTGCAATTTTCCTTCTGGTCAGGATGTTGGGCTAGCCATTTGGTAACAAAGCGTGAAGCAGTTCCTATGACACAGAGGGCAATTTTGCTGACCCAGAGTCTTTGGGAATACTCCACTTGTTTGAACTTGCTCTTGGTGCTGTTGATCCAAAGCAAAGTGTTTTCCTGGTGTAGTCCTGCAAAGGCGCCAATCTTGGTGGTACATAAGCGTTGAAACACAATATTGGGTATCTCAGGTTGCGTAGGTGTTGTTATGGTTGGCGTGGTAGTAAAAATCTGCGGGTTTTGAGAGCATTGTACTGGTCAATGGGTACAAGGAGATTATTGTAGATGACAAGTCATGGGGGGACGTCTTGTCCTACTTTGTAATCTCTCCAGCTGTTAGGGAGTACCATTGTTTGGGTTCTTTTCTTGGGAGGAATTTTTCTTTTGAGTTGGGTAGGTATGGATAACCTACCTGTGCTACCACTGTCAAGTTTATACTTCTGGGAAGTATAATAAACAAAATAAGGGGAAGATTTAAGAAGAGAATGATACTTTATTGAATATGAATATAGAATATTATATAGTATCATGACAAGCCACATGTTATCCATGTACGTCATGGAGATCATGGGGCTTATCTGAGTAATGTTCCTCTTGAGTCATGAGGCTTAATCAAGTTGTGTTCCATTTAGGACCTGGATTGAGTGATCCCTGTCATAGATAATTAACTGATAATGGTGCCACCAGTTTATTGCCTGGGCGGTGAACCACTTGGTGAGCCACTTGGTGATTTACTTGGGGCGTTAATTCCCAAAGAGGGAGTAATCAAAGATGTTGCAACACTAAACGCTGCTGAATTTTGAAAGAGCTTTTTTGTGGATTTTGTTGCAACTGAACCAATTAGAGTTCAGTACTTGATTGGGGAAGACAACAGTCCAATAGAAAGGACAGAAATTAATAGAATAAAGTGTTATTTATTGTGATTAATATACTGTATGGAGAAAGCCACAAGGCCACAGGGGGTGGCATAGTGGCATGTTCCATGTAAGGTTTGAAGCCAATGAATAACTTTTGCAGGGATCAGCAGGTCAAATTGGTAGCGCTCCTAATTAGGAGAAAGTGCCTGCAATTCAATACTGCCTTTGGATTGATCCATGTTGTTAGATACATCAAGGGGCGGCTCTTTGAGCTCCCCTTGTGTATTGTAAGATATGTTAGCAGGCAAGGAGGGAGACTTGGTTGCAACAATTTGAATTCATCAGGGATTTCAGTTGGCCTAGTGGGTAATAGTTGTGAACTAATGGGTAAAACAGTGAATCTTTTTGCTTTTGACCTGAAATGTTCCTCAAAACCAAGCATGGTTTGACATCAATACCTGGGACTTATGGATCCTTACCAGCCTCTTTCCACATAGAACACATTCACTAAGGCTACTAGTATTTTACTTCCTGATATAAATTCCTTAGTATTTTACCAATAAAACAGCTCATATTAGCCAACTAAATTCAAAATTGAATCTTCAGTGCTTATTTTTATTCTTTAGAAATATCATTTTTACACATATTCAGATCAATCAGGTTTAGATCCAGAACCTCAAGCATGATTTATTTAAGGCTTTTAAATGAGTTCTTTGCTATTGCAAGTAACAAAGAGCAACTTGAAAAAATGGTGCTCACTACAGGAACATTAAGCCTATCTTCCACATCTTATGATGATGCATTTATTAGTTCTTCATGTTCTCTTCTGCTGGCAGTCTCTTGCCTACTACCTTCATTTCTCCCCTCAAAGAGAACATTTTGCACTCTCCTGCTATTCCAAAAGCTATGGTTATGTTGACCCAGACTCAATCGACTCCCCTCTTGGTTGGGGCACCTACCCTTAAAAAATTTTGTGAAGCTGCTCTCATGATGGTTCAAGGTGTTCTCCCCTCCAACTGTTTTCCTCCGATCTTTGGTCCAATGCTAATGGCCCCAAGTACTACCTGCAGATAATTGCTAATGGTCTGGCCTGGTTTCACATGTCCTCCATGATTGCTATGAAGGACCTTCTCAATTGCTTTTTAATCCTGCCTTGGTGTATCATTGGTTAACTCTAGTCTTGTATATTATCAACTGACTGAGCTAATGTCTTCCTCCCATAATAATTATGGTTGATTTGTGGCCCTCCAACAATGGGCCTACACCATGTTCCCTTTGCTATCTTCTAACCAGCCTGGCTCCTTGGTGGTTCTGCAACACATTCCAGTTGCTGTGGCTGCTATCTGTACTTATCTCCCCACTTGTATGCAGGATTTTCTTCAAGCTTGCAAATTTGGCTATGACGCTAGCGTGAGTCTATAAAAGCCAATACCTCTTCTCAGTGGGCTGAACTAGATAACCTCCTCCAGCAACTCTGTCATTTCTGGCTCTTGGGGACAACATCTAAGAGAATATGGGGGAGACCTCTATCACAACAGATTTGAGGTTCAAAGCTAGCCTTAGGCTAACCTTTGGGGCAAAAATAAGGAGTTGTTGCTTAATTTCCTGGAAAGATAAAAGCAGGTTTCCTTTAGAAGAAAGAAAGGGGCGCTTAAAAAATTTAAACGTTAATACAAATTTGGATAAACCTGTCTTTATTTAGTGAAAAATCTCTACTTATTTAGTATAATGGGAGCAGGAGTTGTTCACTAGGTAGACAAGGGGGCTTGTTGGGTTTGAATCTGTACCAGGATCAAAATAACCAAGGTATCATGATCCAGAATGCATGGATATTAAAGCCAACCCATTTAAGAAAATAGGGTCACTGTTGAACTCAAAAGCAAACCCAACTAAATATTTGCTAGTACTGCAATTCACAGGCCATATTAAAATAGCATCAACGGCACAATTCCCAACAAGCTCAACCAGCTTTGTGACCATCTTAATAGTCAGCTGATCCTCCTAGAGATATATCTCTTCTTCAGCCTCTTCAATGAAGTCAGAGGCTCAGAATGACTGGGTTTCTATGCTTTGAGAGCTAAGAGACTATGTCAATAATATTTATCAATCCTTAAATCTCATCTCTCCTAATCCTTCTGCAAGTGAGCCTAATTCTGAGTTACATGATATTTTGGAGGCCATTTGGGAACTCAGGGGTACTACCAGACAACAGACTTCACAGACTTCTCCCCCACTTACACCTGAATCACATGTTACTGTCATTATAGATCAGATGGAAGACCTGGGAGCTGAGATCAAGACCTTACAAACAGCTGTGGCATCACCTGCTGCCTCCTCCCCCTCCCCATAAAGGTGAGGAGTGTTTCCCTGGCAAAGGGGGCCAACCTTGTATTAATTTTTCTACACTTACTGCCAAATTAATTGGGGGCATTGATATCCTTGATCATGATTATTAGTATATTGATAAATATTTACTGAATATGATCAAGATTAAGAAGTATGGTAATAAGCAATTCACCTTACTCATAGAGCAAGGTTAAGGGCTAACCACTCATATTGAAGGCATTTGGGATACTACTGCTGCTCAGCAGATGCAGATCAATGGGGAACTTCAAATGACTGCTGCCACTAGAGAGGTTATTATTCGACAGTCAAGCACCCTCACTACCTTGGAGGAAAGTGTGCAGCAATTAAGGGCTCACCAGCCCCCTGTTAAGAGTAAATAAGATATTACTCCCAAGATGCATTTCCTCAAATCCAGCTCTAGGACTGTTCCAATGGATCTTCTAACTCTTCAATTGATCCTAACTATAAGGTCTTTTTCAAAAAGATACTTGACCCTAAGACTTCTACATTTGCTTTCTTATTAACTATCTATGAAACTGTCATGTACTGGGCTTCTGGTAATCTCAAGAAGGAGCACATCTTGACTTTTCTTCATCCAACGTGACAGGAGTTGTGGTTCCTGAGCTAGCTAGCATTGCCACTTGAGCGCAAATAAAAGAGGTGTTTATTGAGGGGCTTGGTGGTTATCTGAATTTAGAGCTTAAAAAGAATGCACTTATGCATATTGCTTTCAAACCTAAAAAGATTATTGCTAAGTTTTCTGATCAATTTTATATGGAAGTACAGCAGATTATCATAAAATGGCATTTATCCATTTTCAAAGCCTACACTTCCTCTGCTAGTGCCCTTAAAGTCAATCAGCTGTTGTTCTTGCACTTTAATGCCCTAAAGCCTATGCTGACTTCCATGAAGAAAATTAAGACCCTTCTTCAAGACATGCCTTTAATGAATTCCAGCCATTTATTCATGAAGGTGTGTTCTTTCTCTTCTAGTTGTGATAACTGTTTCCCCACATTATGGACCTTGATAGAGCTGATTAATCTAAAAGACAAGGGTCACATAACTGAGGAATAGGGGAAGCACCCTCAAGTTTGCACAAACCTTAAGGCCAAAGAAGAAGACTCTAGAGTTCAGGGTCAAAGCCTAGTCAAATTAGAGGCAGAGATGCTCTCTGTTGAAATTTCTTCTCCATCTCTCCCATTGCTGCATCTCAGGATTTTTGGGTATTGACTAATTAACAGATTCAACCAATTACCACAGGCTAGTAAAAAAGCGTTCTTAGGAATGGTTTCAATATAACAACACAGGCAACTGGGCTGCAAGATAAATGAATCAATGACGAAATAATATCCTGGCATTAATGAATTTTCTGCTCTTAATTAATAAGTGGAACATGCAATTATTGCTCATGAATTATTTTCCTTCCTCAATTGCCTCAAAAATGCATCTCATAATAATCACTATTCTTAAATTTAATTATATCCTAGAACAAGAGGGCTAACATATGGACTGTCATCTGCATTACGTCTAGAAGATTTCATCACAGACTGGGCCACCAGGACAAACACTCTAAGATAAAAGGCTCTGGGCCTATTGTATTAGAGTAGCTCTGATTGAGGAATAATCACCTCCACCAGCTAGTAACCAGTCAGGATAGCTAGCCCTGGAACGTGGCCCAGGTAGACAGCTACTCTGCTCATATTGAGGGATAGTTGTACAGTTTCAGAAAAGATACTGAGCTGTGAAATTTTTCAAGGAAGCTTCCTTCACAAACCACACACACCCATGGTTGGTGTTATGGTAGAAAACCAAATGGAAGGAATAGTGCACCCCCATAAGACCAGAAACCAACAAAGAGCTGCTGCTAAACCCTTGAGAGAAATAGATGATTTAAATTCTGCCATTCACAAAAAATGGGTCAAAGATGGGGTTTGTCAAATAGCCCTGAAAAATCTGGACTTGTCATATTTTTATCCAAATAATTATGACAAGAAAATCACATGTTATACATTATTTTAGGATGGCAGCGCTTGACCTGCTGGTCGTTTGAATTTCTTGAATTATGATGTCATTAACTAAAATTCTAATGCAGGCCCTCCAACTGGTGAAAATATTCTCTCCAACCAATCAGATGCCACATAATCCCCTCCTCCCCCATCCTGAACTCCCTTAAGACTTTCCCCATTCCCCTTTAGAAACTTGTTTCTAGATAGCTTATTATCATTGATATTGAAAATAAAGGAAGTTTTACGCCCATGTTAGAATATCTTGGCCTACTGGCCCTGGTTATGGACAATTTTCCTACTGCTCTATTCAAGTTTGCTGCCAACTCTCTTGCTGCTCCCTGGCCTGTGTTGTATTCTGCCTCCTCATCTTTGATGTCTGACTTCCCCTTGCAAATGCTCTTCCTCATTTTGATCTCAGTTGCTGTTTTCTGCTATACTGCCTGAGGCGCAAAATGAATGAGTCCCTCCACCCAATTTGGTTTAGTGCTTCTCAAGAAGTTAAAAAAAATTATTTTATTCTCATTGATTTTCTCTTAATAGTGCAGCACACCATTTAACTCTTACAGTTGGTCCCCCTGCTGTGACACCCTAAAGCTATTTCAGTCTCTTTTTGGCATTGTGAGCTAACTCAGATAAACACAGGCAGCTGGACCAGCCCCAATATCAGTTGTCTAATAAAGGGTTGATGCTCTTAATCCTTTCCTTAATTTGATTCTAATTAAGTGGATAGCAAAAGATTATACTGTTGCCATAAATCATTAATTCCTATAGTAAAAGATGGAGACAACAACTTATGAACCTATATCCAGGATTATAAAGAAACGTCCCAAATTCTTTGGGCCTTGGGCCCTGTCAGACTTGCTACTTCTGATGACAATATATATTCTGGACCGCAGGTTACACCAAAGTCACACATTCTCTGTACTTTCCTAAAGTTAGAAGACGTAAGAGATCATCTGGTGGATGACAAAATACCACAGTTTGCAGATTTCTGACATTAATTCATCTTTTAACACAAATTGATTATTATCCTGACTCCAGGTACAGTGATAGAAAAAACTAGGAGAATAACTATCAAACAGTCTATAATCCAATTCCTTCAAAGCAAAGTTCTTTTTGAAACATTTTCTTGATCTCTATTATCATTTTCCTATTAGAAAAACGCTTGGTAACCTTTCCCCAAGAATTGATCCTGTTTTTCTGTTGTATCAAACTACCCAGAGAAAGTTTTCAAGATTTTTCTCAACATTTCCCCATGATTCAAGAGCTCTCAGTGATGGCTGAGTATCTAATTTCCATTCAAAGCACATTTAAAGAATTTTTCCCTTTAATTATTTCTTCTAGAAGCTAACACCCTGTGATATCTCTTGACTCTTCTTTCACTCAAGTAGCTATCCTGGGCTTTTAACAGAAAAGCAGCCAAATTCACTTCATAAACACCCCAGAACATTAGGTTTAGCAGCTATTTCTCCAAACAGTTACCCTAGTAGTGGTCTTAAGCATCTCATGCTTGCACAGTAGCAGTAAGTGTCTTTCCTAAAGCTACATTAAAATATTAAATGAGAAACTCTGAACATTATGGTAGTGCACCTAAACTGTATTATTGCCCCAGTTGGTCTTATAATTTTAATACCACATGGCACATTCATAACAGCAAATATCTTGAAACTTGCATATTACTAATAGTTGTCCTCCCTATTAGCACCCAAAATGTAAGGAATTACATTTCTTATCCCAATTATTGGGGGTACCTTGTCCAGAATCACGTAATGAGTTTGACACTTCCACATCTAAAATTGATGGTGAAACAAAGTTGACTATGTTGCACAAAAATTATATAAAAATAAATCCAGAAACAGACTTCACACTAGTGATGTCAGGGATCTATCCTGCAGGGGGCTCTTGAGGACTTGCAGGTGGACAGCCCGCAGACCTGGAAGGGAGGGCCCATCAGAGGATAGGAGCTAACTTTACAACAGATTACAAGGATTTGCCTATGATAGCCCAGGGCCTGTTGGAGGGAACCATAGAATCCATAAGTCCAGTTAAAGTGATGTACATTACTCCAAATAGTTGTGTTGAATTAACTCATTGGCTGCCACAGATTCTTGCAGGCAGTTGGGCGACAGGGTTAGAGGCGGGGTCATTGGAACGTGGTAGGCTGGCAGGTAGTTATATTTATCTTGGAATAGCAGAGGGGGCACAGTTATCCAGGATTCTTCTCAGCCAATGATCTTGGTTTCTTGGGTTCTGGCTTCAGGGTTGTAGATCATGATTTCTTCTAGAGTGAACTCTGAATATGCCAGGGTGGGGGGATATTCTGTGGAATGTACTGGGCCAAAGGGTGTTCTGGGTGGTTGACATAGTTCAGGCAGACAGTCTGCAGTTTCTTGGGGTTGATGGACGTGGGAGACAATGCTGCAGAGGGATAGCCTGCAAAGGAAATATAACTAAAATCAAATATGGGAAATTGGTTGAACCAAAGATTAATGTCACTTTATTGCAAGAATGGCAATGGGTAGTTTCCTGGCAGCCCAGGGTATAAGTATGCCCAGTTACCATGGGCAAACTTTTGCAATTTCCCTCAGGCCTAGTGATACCGTCTACCAGGGTTATGCAGCCCTTGGTGGCATCCATTGCAGAAGATCTTTCATTGGCTAGCTCAAAATGAGAAGACTCATATTTCCCTTTTTAGGTTGCAGGATTGGTCATCTCTGGGCGGCCCACGTTCTATAGGAAGTTTCTTTGTTTCCCCTTCCGTGGTGGCCTGAGTTATTTTGGGTTCTATGGCTAGACCCGCCCACTGATTGGCTGGGTTAACAGGATCCTTTAATGTGGGGAGTGTTGATGTAGGTGATTTTGACTCATCAAGCTTTAGGAGATTCCCCAAAGTCAAAGCTTGCTCTGTTTTGAGCCCAGAAAACTGCGGTCAGCCAGGCAGCTGGTCCTGCAAGCTGGAGGCCCACGGGGTTTTGGGGTTTGAATCCTGTAGTTAATGTTTTTCACAAGGATAGTTAGCAAGAGTTTGAAATTTATGAAAAGTGTCAGAAAATTGTGGACCATGGTATTTTATCATCTGCCAGATGATATCCTAAGTCTTCTAACATTAGGAAAGTACAGAGAACCTGTGACTTTGGCATAACCTTTGGCATGGAATATTTTGTTGTCATCAGAAGTAGCAAGTCTGACAGGGCCCAAGGCCCAGAGGATTTGGGACAGTTCTTCCTACTTCTGGATATATGTTCATAACTAGTTATCTCTATATTTTACTATAGATAATTATACTGTATGACAACAGGATCATCTTTTGTTCTCCACTAATAAATCCTAAGAGAGGATTGAGTTAAGGAAATAAGACTTGGATCAATCATCAAGTTGTTAAGGAATCATCAGTCTTTTTATTCTAATGGACTGGCTTTAAGGCGGCCTGCCTGCCCGTGTTTTATCCAAGTTAGCTCACAACGCTAAAAGAGACTGAAGTAGTGTCAGGTCTGCACGGTAGGAGGCCCATCCTTTTTGGGGTAGTTTTAACAGAAGATTAACTTGACATCTTCCACAGATTGGTATCATTTCTGTCTTCTTGGGCCACTTCCAGGGCTAGCTAGCCAGCATTTGGCTACTAGTTCACAGAGATGATTGTTTCACTAAATCAGAGCTACTCTAATATAATAGGCTCAAAGCCTTTTTATCTTAGAGTGTTTGGCCTGACAGCCCAGTCCATTTTGGACTCTTATAGAAGTGTTTCAAATGACATCCTATGTGATGGCCCTTATTCTAGGATATAATTAAAGATTAAAATAGCAATTATTATGAGGAGCATGTTTGAGGTGATTGTTGAGGTGGACTAATTAATGAGCAGTAATTACATGTTCCATTAATTAATTGCAATGCATGAAATTGTTAATGCCAGGATATAATTTAGACATTGATTCATTGATTCTGCAGCCCGCAGCCCGCATTGTTCTATTGAAACCATTCCAAAGAGTGATTGCCAGCTAGCCTGCACTAATTGGTTGTATCTGTTAATTATTTAATATCCCAAAATCCTGATAACAAGTGAGGAGAGTAAACTCAGTCAGTCAGAAAGCCAGGAGTTACATTACAGACTCAAAGCACAGAACAAAAAAGCAACCAAAATAGGAGTCCAGCCAATGAGAGGAATCAAATCTGCAAAATTAAATGCAAAAACTGGCATGTTAAAGATGATAAAGTGAGCCCCAGCCAATCAATTAAAACTCAAGGTGACAGAAAATGTGGAAAAGGTTAAAAAATTAAGAAATTAATTATTAATCATTAATCTCATAAAGTTAATCACATTTTCAAATGTGTAAACACATCTCATGAACAATACAACCAATCAGATAACAAAAATACCTATTTTAAATTCACAAATCATCCTAGCATGCCAAAAAACCAATAAGATGACCAAAAGTTGAAATCCAAATGTTTAGTCATCTTCACCATGTAGCATAACCAATCATATAATACAAATTACAATATTTAAATAATCACAATCTGCATAACTACCAATCAGATATACCAGATAGTCCCAAGCTAAACCAACTTCAGGATAATATACCAGAAGCAACAAATCAGATCCAGGAGATAGATTGCATAGGATGCACCATCAGAACCCAGATGACTAAGATCCAATCAGAAATCATAAACCAGACCCATTCTAATTCAGCTATGAACAATAATCAGCTCAATGAATTAAACTCCTTGGTAACTCTTCAAGCCTTGTTTATCACTCTTGCAGGCTGCAGCCTGCTGCAGACTTGTAAGCAATCATTTTCTCCACCTCTAAAAGACCACCAAGGTGCAATTAGTGAAAAATTCCCCTCCAAATCCCATCTTAGTATTTAAGCAATATTCCCTTATGTTAAGAGATTGCTTCACCAACTTCTTGTTATTTTTATCTTATCTTTCAATAAAGAATTCTATATTTTCAACTTTATTAGTAGAATAGCCTCCTGACTTAGTCCATGAACAAGCCTCTCTTTTTTGGGGTATTACTTCTGTTTTTTGTGGATTTGCATTAGTAATTGCAGAAGAAATGTCTAAATCTCCTCCCACTCCCACTGAACCTATCAAAGAATCAGTAATTTAATATTTGGACCCTTTCAATTGCACTCTTTATATGTCAAAGAGGCTTCTATTCCTCCCATTATACATCCTAATGCTCCTTGGTATGAGGTAGGATACATAGGCCTTTACTATATACTCCAACAGTTCTTTCCTTTGTTAGAAAGATTTAGACTTTGGGGACAAGCCATTAATATGATGATGGTGGTACTTCCTGTCCAGGCATCTCTGATGAAGTGTAACCTTGGATTTAAGGCCTTGCCCAATATGGGACAAGATTATAGGCAAAAGTGTAAATGTCCACCAGGTTCAAATTTAAGAGATATAAAAAGGTAGGCATAGCTTGGAATAAAACTTTAAGTGAAACTGTTGAGAGCTTATAATTTTCAAAATGGGAATATAACGTCTGTAAACCCCCCAAGATTATAAGGTAATAAAGGGTATTCACTAAGTTTCTAGTAGTTAGAACTGGTATATTGTCAAAACAGCAGGGTTTACCTGCCAACAAGGCTCTGACTAAGCAGGTTCAAGACCCGCAATCTGACTTCCCAGTGACCTGTGGACAAAAAGGAGTTGACTCAAATTCCCAAAATCAACAATATGGACAAACGCTGATCTTATACAGTGGATGACTCAATTTGGCGCCTGACCCTTTACCAGGAACAAGCCACCCTCCTTCACCATCCAACTAAATGATCTACATATTCATGACCCTCTTAAGATGATTCAACACAACTATATAAGACCTATCTCCAAATAGAGATAATTATCTAGTTTCCAAATATTTTCCCCTTGTAACTCTGCTAAAACAGCACAGTTACAACAATATCAATATTTGTAAACTCACCATGTGAATAGTAGGTCATAAAAACTATCCTTAAAATCAAAGAGATTTGTCAGAAATGTGACAGTTTGTTGATTGATCATCTCCACTGTAACTAAAATTTACCTTTAAACCAAAAAATTAACCAGGTTAATTTTAATAAAGTGATTTCAAGTAATTTTAATAAATTAGGAAAAGATGGTTAATGTTTTATTTGAAAAAGAGTAAAATTTGAATTTAAAATTTTAAGTAAATTTTAAAGATTAAAACCATTCAAAAAGTAAACAAAAGTAAATTTAAGTCAATGCTTAGTTCTAAACTTTAAAATTTTAAAAGCTAATTAATGACCTGAAGCAAGGAGAAACTTAGATTTTCAGCTTAAGCCTACTTGTCAAGATTTTAGGTCTTGCATCTTTATTATGTTTGTTTGGGGAATTTGTGGACATTGGGTTTGTGTTAATAGGCAAATATTTGTGACAACAGATGTACTTTTTATTGGTGTGGATGGTACAGATGGAGTTCTACCAAGATGCAATTAGGTATAAGATCTCTTTTTAAATGGGACGCCAGCTTTGGCAAAGTGGCGGAGAATTCTGGGATAATTATCAATACACTCTTGATATTATGTGACACTACTGTAACTTTGTTGCAAATGAACTAATAATAGTTCAGTATTTGATTGTGGAAGACAACAGTTCAATAGAAAGGAAAAGAATAAGAATAATATTTAGTTTATTGAGGAGTACTGTAATTAATATACCATATAGAGAAGCCACAAGTCCACAGGGAGTGGCACAGTGGCAGGTTCAATATAAGGTTTGGGCTGTGGAATAACTTGCGCAGGGATCAGTGTGTCAAATTGGCAACACTCCTAATTAAAAGATAGTGCCCGTAATTCAACATCATCATCAAATTGATCCATGCTGTTAGACATGTCATGGGGCGGCTCACCAAGCGCCCCCTGTGTATTATGAGATACATTAGTGGGTTAGGATGAAATCTTGGTTGCAACAACTTGATTACAGTAATGTGGGCGATTGTAAATTGACTTCCCATCAAATAAATTTGGAGGGACTTTTTATAGGGTGTTATCCCCATGACCAGACTGCTGCCTGGTTGCTGTTAACTCTTGCTAGTTGACCTATTATCCCCAAGCTACTAGTGCCAGCCCCCAGAGTTAAGATTCCAAAGCTTGTAAGGGTCTTGGAATGATGGAATTTTCATGCCGCTTGCATCTTCATCTGCAGGACAAAATTCCATGATTGCATGTGTGTCCTTGTTTTTGATTGGCTAAACTCTTGATAGAGCTGTAGGACCCTGTGGGGCTCCTGGTCATCAGTCCCTAAAGTGTGTCCTGGGTCATAGCCAGGGACCAGCTTGGAGGAGTTGTCATTTTCTAGTAGTGGGAGGTGGCCTGCTAGAAGTTTGTACCTAGCCTGCATGACTGCAAACTCTTCCAGTACTTTTCCAATCACTAGGCGGGCATCCTCACCATGCACCTGTACTTCAGCTGGCGCCAACTCCTCTGTGGGTCTGTACTAGTCTTTTAACAACCTAGTTAACTCATTTTATATGAACTCTCTCCCCCTATCTGTCATCTCAAGATGCCTACTTAATCTCTCCCACTCTTCCTTGGAAGACTTACTGGTGGCAAATCTTCTACAACTTTGACAATAGGTATCCTCCTCCCCTTGACTAGGGTAAAAGATATGGGGTAACTCACTCATAGGGCTTGTCTCTATTACTTGAAAATTTGGGCAGGGGTTGAAATAGGCTTTTATTAACTTTCAGAAGGAAGATCCCCTTAGAAACCTTCTGATATATTTTCCTGGGTGTGGGATACAATATGGTTTTGCTAATACTTAGAGCCCGCTGTTGAAACAGCAGGCTTGATCCGCCAGCAAGGTTCTGATTAAGCAGGTTTGTGACCTACAATCTGATTATCTAGTCACTCAAAGCCAGACTAGGAAGTTGACTCAAATTTCCAAATCCAACAACATTAACAAATGATGATCCCTTACAATGCATAACTTGTTTTGGCTCTTGACTCATTACCAGGATCAAGCCACCCCCTTCATCATCCCACGGTGTGATCAACACAATCATGCTCCTGTTATCCATGAATCACATTAACCCTATAATCATTATCTCTCAATAAAAAAATTTATCTAGTTTCTAAATATTTTTCCCCTTGTAACTCTTCTAAAACAGCACAGTTACAACATTGGTAGCAGAAGTAGGTTTTCTATCCTACTTTTATCCCCAAAAATTCTTTGTGTTGCCTGTACTGGCCGCAGCCAACAAATCCTTGATATAATCATGTCTGGCCTCCCAGTAGACTAGACACTGTACACACCTAGTGCCAAGATACCTGATGGGTTTGTCCTCTACCAGAACATGGTGATCCCACTCCCTGCGTTCAATGCCCTGTCAGCACAGGGGTTCTTCCAGGCTCCCTTCACTATGCTCAAGCAACTGACAAAAACACTATGCCAGCCTACATAGCCCAGAGACTTCAAAGCACAGCCCTGGAATCCTTTGCTGGGGCCAACAATGACAACACTGCTGCATGGATCCAATTGGCCCAAAGCAAACTGGCACAAATATAATTCCCGTAAAAATTCTGTATTGCAGAGATCTCTATCCAACTGACTCATGACGCTGGCACTTGGTGCAACAAGTGGCATTAAGAACACATAGAGAAGGAGTGGTACACCTTCAAACAAGACTTCTTGGCAAGACTTATGCTAAAAAACATTACACTTATGATCATACGCCAAGTAAAGAACCTAACCCAGACTGGCACTGTAAAGGAGCTCACCCGCGTCTAAAATTAACATCAACTATGTGCCCCCTCTGAAATGGCTTTTGATACTCCAGCTACCCACCTCATATACTACAACGCGCTCAAGTTGCATGTAATGAGGCATGTAAGCCTGGACCAAGTGACCAATCTACAAAGTCTGTATTTTGAAGCAGAAAAATCAGAACAAACGTCCAACACCCTCCACAAAGCGCAAACTGGAAATCAAGAGAGGCCCAAAGACTCTCACCCAGCCGGAAATTCCAATTGACCACCACCAGGAACAACAGCAGCAACGCAAACCGTAAACCTGCAGGTTCTAATGGACACAGAAACGGGAACAACAGCCAATTAAACTGTACTCATTTCTGTGCCACTACCACACAAGACAACCAAGACAAGGGAAAAGTCCAGGGAGAGCACTAAGCAAGCTAAGCTCTCCCCACATAATTCCTGACTTTCCCAGTGATGAGTACCAACCCAACAATGTGGACCAATGATCCAAGTACCCTCACAGGACCTGGTACTATACACCATTGTCAGACATCCCAATAAACTGATGTCCTATCCTTTCTGTTTTTGCAGTTACACAGGCTCAGCACTCCTGGACTTGGGTGTGGATTGAACCCTAGTCAACAGCAGCTTTGTAGATAAGTTCAAGCTAGCCACTAATCCTTTGCGGATTAAAAACATGGTCCTGGCTGATGAACATCACATTGCTGTGACAAGGGAAACTGCCCCCTTCTCTGTCATGCTCAAGAACCTCCACTCCACCATCCAAGAACCTGTCATTGAATTTCCCAAGTTCAACATTGTACTGGGGCTGTACTGGTTGCAAAGGAACAACCCCATGTAGACTGGGCAAGCTTGGTATTGACCATCAAACGCAAAGGCGTCAACCACCAGATCTACCCTGACTTGGTAGACCAGCTCCTATGCAACCATGTTTTTGTGCGCATCATGGAGACCCTGGACAAAAAACCTCAAGACAATCAACTGGGACTCCTGCCAGTACAAGATCATACATTTCAAACACTATAAGGACACTACTACACCTCAAGATTGCAAAATTGTAGCCTGCCATCTAGAAATCTTCAAGGAGGCTTTACCTGGGTTGCCTCTGGAAAAGCATATTCAACACACCATCCAAATCAAAGGAGCTATAACTAAGGCACAACCCATCTATTGTCTGATCCCAAACAAAGACAACGCCCTATGTGCTTACCTCACAGAGGTGTTGGGGAAAGGACTTATCCGCCCCTCACAGTCTCCTTTTGGGGCTGCCGTGTTCTTTGTGGCCAAGAAGGATGATACCCTGCGCCTAGTCACAGATTATTGAGCCCTAAACAAAGTTACCATTAAGAATTTTTATCCACTGCCACTCATTGACAACATCTTTGATGCCCTGGGCGGCGCCACAGTCTTCTCCAAGATTGAATTAACCTTAGGCTACAACCAAATCCATATCAAAGAGGAAGATATCCCCAAAACGGCCTTCTGCACTAATACGGCACATACAAATGTGTGGTGCTTGATTTTGGCATAACAAATGCCCCGTCAACTTTTGTGACCTTCATGAACAAGGTATTTGCACCTCTATAGGCAAGCACGCCTTAGTCTACCTGGACAACATTATTGTCTTTAGTACCTTGGTAGAGCAGCACTACAAGGACTTAGAGACATTTTTCGCTACCTGGGCACAACACAAGCTGCTGGCCAAGCCCTCCAAATGCCAGTTCTTCTGTGAGCAGCTGCCCTTTCTAGGACACATAGTCTCAAAAGATGGCATTAAACCTGACAGCCAGAAGATCCAGGACATCTGCAAAATGCCACTGCCTAAAGACAAGTTGGAACTCTGCACATTCCTAGGAATGGTTGCCTATGTACGTTGTTTTATACCTGACTGTGGCATCCTGACTGCACCCCTGTCTGCCATAACTGATGCCAAATCCAAGTTTGTATGGACCCCTGTAGTTCAGGGTGCCACTCCTCAGTAATACCATGGTAGAACTCTTTCTTTGTTTGGAAAAGTATAAGGGGAACTGCTGCCCTTTTTTGTGTTTTACGTCAGAGAGTAACCCTCCAAATCATATAAGGGCAATTCCAATTAGAGACTAATTGACGCACCTGCGGCTAGCCGCAGATGCGTCAGAGAGTGACCCATTGGAGTGGTTTTTAATATGGTAATTAGTGAGCAATTGGAGAATCTGCAACTAGCTGCAGATGCATTGATTGGTGACCCATCAGAAGAGGTTTTACTATTGGCAATTAACATCCCATTGCTTGTGCCCACTAAGTAAATTGGTATATCAACCTGCTGTTCCTCTTTTTGCTAAAAGTATGAACCCTAAAGAGAGTAGTCTGAAACCCTATTCTACACTCAATTCCCCTTATACAGCCCTACTATTGCTGCAATCATCTGACCCTCAGAACACATGCTCAAATGTTCACTTCTTGCCAATTGTGACCGTACAACAGTCACTGTTAAGTATTTAGCCAAATAAATATTCCAAGATAAAAAGTTGCTCTGTTTTTGCTATTTGTTTTATGTATATAAGTTTGGCTGGAATTCTTCAGATAAAGATTCCTGAGGACTTAGTATCTATATTCAATAAAAAAAACAAAAGGCAATATTGGCCAAATCAATCTTGGAGACTAGGCATCTTAAAAGCAATTTAATTAATTGGGAAGATTAATTAATAAATACATGGGAATATGATTAATGAGGTTTTAATTATATTGGTTAATTGCCTTGACTGTGTCAAGAAGTTTGGTTAAGGTTAATCAAAAGTAAGCCCCCAAATTTTGGGTTAAAAGTGCTGCCACACCACCTAATTGACTTGAGAAGCGCCAAGGTGCCGCCTGGGAAATTTGCTGGGCGCTGTGGTGGCGCCTGGTTCAAGTTTCAAAGCATTTCAATGGGTTTTAAGGCAAAAACCCCATTAAATGCAAATATAACTAAATAAAGGTAAGGATTCCTAGGAATTCAGGTTTGATCAGCTGGTTCCCAGTTGGAACATTGATAGCTGAGTTTTGGTATGTGTAATCCACAGGGTTTTGGCGCCGGGAGCTGGGGAAGCTCCATGCTGAATTGATACATTGGGATGAATGGAGTCAGGTGACTTCTTCCCGTTGTAGTTTGGTTCTCATAGGTTGAGAAATATTGGTGATCTTTTAGGTAAAGATCTAGGTTTGGATGACTCAAATGTCATAGACCACTTGATATGAATCATAGATTGATTCAGGAACCGGAGGGGTTTTCAGCTAAATATGCCCCAGATGGTATATAATCAAAAACAGCTAATTATAAATAAAGATATATTGTTGATTTTGACGCTTTCCCCTCAACTTCTTTTTAATTATCATGTCTTCTTTATTACTATTTGAAAGAGAAAGATTTGGAGTGCTTTGTGTTGAGGACACTGCTGCAAGAAAGGAAGTTCCTACCAGCTTGCTTGAGGAGGCTTGGGCGAGTCTGGAGGTCTCTAATATTGCACCTGAGGAATCTTTGATAGAAGTAAAAGCGGCTTTTGAAGAATTATACTCCAACTATTTTTCCAGAGAAGGAACCCTGGCACAAGGAATAGAGTTTATGCATGGGACTCCTGGAACTTGCTGTTAGGGTTTGATGAAATTTTGCAACAAGTAAAGGACAGAGCCAATTGCGAATTTGAGGCGTTGAGAAACAGAGAGGAAAAGAGTGTCAAAATTATGGCTCATTGGAGAGATGAAAATAAAGTGTTGTCTCATAAAATTGCCTCCCTGGAGACAAAGATCCTCAAAGCTTTCTAACAGGAAGGTAATGGCAATAAGATTCAAGGGCAAGATAACGGTAAGTTTGACTGGTTAGACCTGGATCCATTACAGAGCCCAACGCAGGGGCCAAAAAAACCCATGGTGAAAGGATTCCAGTCTATGCTTTCCAAAATGCCACCGTTCTTTAGAAATACAAAGGAAGTAAATGCTTTCCTGGAGGGTTTTCTTATTTGATCCTCTGGTCTGTAGGATGCAGAGAAACACCATTGGTTGGAAGTCCTTGCAGGTCCTGCCTGCTTTAAGTGGTTTGAAAGACGTAAAGGCAACAATTGAACCACGTTGTTGGAGGAATTTTGAGCCAGTTACACAGTAACCCTCAGACCTGGTGATGCACTGTAGAAAGCCCAAGACGTCACTCAAGCTGGCCATGAAACTGTGTCAATATAGCTTTCATGAATGGAAGAGTTCCTAGCTTTTGTGGATGTGGAATGCAATCAGGATCTGGTGGAGGATGCTTTCTTCACTGGAATGTGGCCTGGGTTGAGAACTCAGGCTTCTATGCTGTGTTGTGAGAAGTTATAATGGTCAAAAAATTTCAAAAGGTCATTCAAATGGAATGGGATCTTGGTGTTCCTCCACACAGTGCTCCAAACTCAAGAGTAGGAGCTCATGTGGCTGCAGGGGAAGGGTCTTCTGAGAGAACCAGACGTCCTAGAAGTCCCTCAAATAAGGATTGGATGTCTAGATTTAAACAGGCGTGTAAGTTTCCCATGGCAAAGGGATGCTGGATCTATAGGCAAAGATGGCCATTTTGCTGGAAAATGTCCTGATTGTGTGGAATCTGATAAGGAACACCCAGACCTGGTGTTTAATGATTTGGGAAAAGGAAGGTGGGCTTAGGTGTCTCCCAACCTGAGCTTGGTAATTCAGAGAATAATGAGAGAATGAGACTTTGATCTGGTAAGGCCGTGAAGAAGTACGGGAAATTGCGCCAGTGAACCAGTGGAGCCACCTGTACAGGAAACTGATGTATTTTGTCCAACTCTGCCTGAGGGAATTCCATATGCCTCTCCAGAGGAGTGGATATTGTATGTGCACTTGGGTATGAAGGAAGACAGGGAAATTACTTGGTAGCCTGTGCGGGTTCAGTTGAGCGTGGATTGGCTCAAAGAAGTGGAATGGCGTAAAAAGATGGCCCAGAGCATGTCAGCATTATTGATTGCAAAACCTTTTGTGTGGGAATTGCAAGGGGTTATCCTTCTGGATATTTTGCTTGATGGTATCCCAGCAAATTCAGTATACAATCCAGGTTGTGCTGGGGTAGAGGTATCAAAGAACTTTGTCTGTAAACATGGGATGGACCCATCAAGATTGGTCACGCTGACTTTATCTTCTGCTGATGGGATTACCACTATTGAACAAGATGTGTTTGATGAGGTGGTAATAAGATGGAAAAATACCATGGTCAAGACTTCTGCTGTAGTTTAGCTAGGAGCAGGATTTGATGTTCTGCTTGGTATGACTTGGATTATTGAGGCCAAGGTGAGCCTGGATGCTGTCAAGAATGTCTTGGTCCATGATGGAGTTGAGTACGCTTATCAACAGCTGACAATTCTGCCTTCTCCAGAAGATGTTCAGTCATTGGTCATCTACGCTGAGGAGCATTACTCAATTCCACCAAAAGGAATTGCCTGGTTGAAGCCATTAGTTTTCAATTGTGGAACACAGGGAGGACAAATTATCCCAGAGTTACCTCATCATATATCTTCAAATGTGGCAATATTTGAGAATGGGTCAAATGGCAAACTTCTCAAATCCTGGAAGTTGCTTAATACTTGTGCAGTTCCTGTGGACATTCAACAAGTTCAGTGTATTGGAGTTTGGATGCCCGTAGTTGAAGAAGTCACAACAAATAAACCTATTGTCTCTTATCTTTGTGTGCCCTTCAGTAATTTAACCTGTATACTATGTCCAAGTGAAGCACCAGGTACCCTATTGTATACTCTGGTATGGAAATGAAGTAGTTGTTTCTTGTTGGAAAAATATGATGTGGGGAGAACTGGTCCACCCTATGTCATAAAAACGTTGACTGGGAAGCCATACAAAGGATATGTACCCTGTCGTAGTCCTGCTGCAGTTGCTGCAATTAGAGAAGAGGTGGAGAAAATGCAAAGGGCCAACCTGATTGAGGAAATTATCAGTCCTTACTTGGCTCCAATGATTTGTGTCCCAAAGCCAGATGGGAATATACGTGTTTGTATTGATTTCCAAATGGTTAATAAGGATATTGTAAATGATGCCTACCCAATGCACAGGATTGGAGACCAGCTGGACGCCATGGCTGGATCTTCCTGGTTCACCACTTTGGATATGACTAAGGGTTATTGCCAATTGTTAATTGATGAGAAGTCTAAGGAGGTTACAGCGTTCTCAACACCTGACGGTCTATATCAATGAAAAGTCTTGCCATTGGGAATGAAGACAGCAGGTGCTGTGTTACAGCGTTTAATGGATAAGATTATGGCAGGACTACAGCCTAGATGTGTTTGGTACATATAGACGACATTCTGTATATAGCCCTTCCTGTGAACAACATCTAGAGGATCTTAATCAAGTATTTTGTTGGATTGAGAAAGCAAAATTAAAGATATGTGTATCTAATACTAAGCTTGCCTGTCAAGAGGTCAAGGTGTTAGGCCATGTTGTGAATTCTCAAGGGATTAAACCAAGTCCTGAGAGAGTTACTCCTTTGTTAATTATGAGGTTGCTGCAGTCAGTCCGAGAGGTTCAGGGCTTTATGGGGCTGGTGAATTTCTACATGAGATTCATACCTAATTGCTCTGCACTTGGAGAGCCATTGTTTGCGTTAACAAGGAAGAACACCCAATTTGTTTGGGGACAAGAGCAATAGTCAAGCTTCTTAGAGCTAAAGAAGAAAATTTTCAAGGCCCCCATATTAGGATTCCCCAATTGGTTGAAGTTGTTCTACATTGAGACAGATGCAAGTTCAACTGGTCTTGGTGCCGTTCTTACTCAAGAAGGAGATTTGAAGTTATCCCAACATCCTGTGGCATATGGTTCTAAGACATTAGGGACAACTCAAAGGAAATACTCCACTACTGAATCTGAAGGATTGGCAATAGTATGGGCGGTGGAATATTTTAGGACATATATCCTAGGAATGCTGTTTATTATTGTCACTGACCACGCAGCTTTGAGAGCAATTTGGACCAAGGAAGACTTACAAGGCCAAATTCAATTGTATTCAGAGAAGCTCTCTGGGCATGATTATGATATCATCTACTGTCCAGGGTTGGAAAATCAGATTCCTGACTTATTGTCCAGAGCGCTGTTGGCCTGTGGAGAAGTTGAGATGCAAGAAGCCCAGGAAGCTCTATTAAGGAATAGGATTTATGTAGAAAAATCCAAGCGTCTACAAGTAGTCAGAGATCTCCATGTGCAATGGGGAGGTCACCTCTGATATGAGAAGTTATGGCAAGCAGTGAAAGCTTGGTACTGGTGGTCAAAGATGAGAGCTATGGTCCTTCAGATTTTGCAAGAATATGATATTTGCTCTAAGTTTTAAGCGGCAAAATCCAAGGTGCAGCTCAAATCAGTGAGATCACATTATCCTTTTGGGTTGGTCTCAATGGATACAAGTCATATTACGTTAGCAAGTGGTTGAAAAGAATACTTTGTGGTGGCTGTTGATTCTTTTACAAAATGGGTAGAAGTTTGAGCACTGACCAAGGAAACAAGTGTTTCAATTGCTAAGTTTTTCCAAGAAGAAATATTAGCACGGCATGGATGTCCTGAGAAAGTTCTCACCAATAATGCACCGCCTTACGTAGGACCAGAGTTAACTAAGGAATGCTTAAAATGGGGCATTTCTAAGTTAACCTCAGCTCATATCATCCCAAGACAACTGGTTTAGCCAAAAGAACCATTGGAACCCTGAAGCGCATTATGGAGAAGTTGGCTGACGGAGCCACAACCCATTGGAAAGATCACCTGGCAATGAGTGTCATGGCATACTGTACAATGCCCCATGATGCTACTGGGTTTTCTCTGTTTTGGATGTTGTATGGCCAGGAAACTACAACAAGCACTGAGTTTGGTCAATGAGAGTTTGTGGAAAGAGTTCCTATGAAGCTGCTATATAAGAACATGCAGTCAAGATGCAGAAGTTATTTGCTGAGGCTAGGAGTAAAGGAGAGCAAGTTCAAGAAAGACATGCCGCCAAGTGGAACTCATAGCCTGGAGTACTTCTCTGTGATCATTTCCAGTTTGGTGATCTGGTATGGTTTAATCAAAGACGCCAAGAAAAACACCCATGAAGAGGTCTTCAGCAATGGGTAGGTCCTATGAAGATTATCTCAGTTAGTCCAGGGCCAAACTACCTAGTTTGAGGAGTTGGAGCTGCCTTAGGAGAAGAATGGTTCCGTGTTCATCCTCAATTCCTTAAGCTGTTCCATGGGGAATAAGAGCTGATAAAGGTATGAGAAGATGAGGCCTATTCCCCTGAAGAGAAGGAAGGGGCCTTGTGACCGTACAACAGTCACTGTTAAGTATTTAGCCAAATAAATATTCCAAGATAAAAAGTTGCTCTGTTTTTGCTATTTATTTTGTGTTTAGGTTTGGCTGGAATTCTTCATATAGATATTCCTGAGAACTTAGTATCTATATTCAATAAAAGAACAGAAGGCAAGATTGGCTGAATCAATCTTGGAGACTAGGTGTCTCAAAAACAATTTAATTAATTAGGAAGATTAATTAATAAATACAAGGGAATATAATTAATGAGGCTTTAATTATATTGTTTAATTGCCTTGACTGTGTCAATAAGTCTGGTTAAGGTTAATCAAAAGTAAACCCCCAAATTTTGGGTTAAAAGCGCCGCCACGCCGCCTAATTGACTTGAGAAGCGCCAAGGCGCCGCCTGGGAAAATTGCAGGGCGCCGCAGTGGCGCCTGGTTCAAGTTTCAAAGCATTTTAATGGGTTTTAAGGCAAAAAAACCCCATTAAATGCAAAGATAACTAAATAAAGGCAAGGATTTCTAGGAATTCAGGTTTGATCAGCTGGTTCCCAGTTGGAACATTGATAGCTGAGTTTTGGGATGTGTAATCCACAGGGTTTTGGTGCCAGGAGCTGGGGAAGCTCCATGCTGAATTGATACATTGGGATGAATGGAGTCAGGTTACTTCTTCCTATTGTAGGTTGGCTCTCATAGGTTAAGAAATATTGGTGATCTTTTAGGTAAAGATCTATGTTTGGATGACTCAAATGTCATAGACCACGTGTGTAAGGGACTCCATCCATAACACAAATTATACTTAAATGGTGTTAAAACAGTGGGAGAACAAGTAATTGCATTTTTAAATGCTAAAATACAAGCCAAGAACAAAATCAAATCTGCCAATAAGATCAATTCAAAAACACATTTGAAATTGATTAATTAATATGTATTAATCAATTTCAAACGCAAAATTGAAAGCAAGCGGGAAATCAAAGATCAAAATATAATTTCCACTTTAAATTTGGTTTTCAAGGCTTCAGATACTCATAACAACTACAGAAGTATTAATTCAGCATTTAAATTTAGTTCCAGTCAATATAAACCACCCAATCAATCCAAAATTAAATGCAAAAGAGATCCAAACCAGAGACTCAGGGGCCTAAATATCCAATCAAACCCAGGAAACCACCCAAGCAAAAGGAATACTTCACATCCAGCCCCAGATTCTATTCCCAACCAAAGCAAGGTTTAATTCTGCAATGCAATAACCCAACCTTCCTCTTCTTGCATTGCAGGCTGCAGCCTGTTGCAGTCCTGCAAGGCAATACTTCACAAATTACTCTTGCAGATCCACCTGGTAACCACAATGTTCCCTTCCTCACTTGAAGTCAGTATTTAAACTGATAAATTCCTCCCATCCAAATTGCTCCAACAATTTCTTTATTTCCTATCAACCCATTAAATCTATATTCTCAATTCTAAACACTTGATTAGTAGATTATAAATGTTCCTCCCCCAACAACATGAAGTTCATCTTCCTTATTTGGAATTTGTGTGTGTTAATCAATTTTGGACAAGCAAATGTTAACTTTGAAAACCCTGAACCAACTCCTACTGAAAAATCTGAAGACTCAATTTGGTATTGTTTTGGTCCGTGTCAAAGACATGCCCCTTATGTTGAAACTGCTCAATCCCCATCAATCATCCACCCTAAGGCCCCCTGGTTGGTCTTGGGGTACACCATTGTTTACTATCTTCTCAACCACTTCACCCCCTTCTTGGGAAGATTCTGTCTATTTGGTCACCTTCTACACATGCTAATGATAGGAATTCTATTAGGTTTCACTCTGATCAAATACAACTTGGGAGCTCTTCTCCATTCAATTGGGGAAAGGCTTCCTAATGAGTGGATCCCTAACAGTTTGTTGGAGCCCCTACTGAACCACCTTATGGGTGGTCCAGGCCAACATTTTACCTATGAGTTTATCTTCTATGTTACCCTCATCAAGTGTGTTGCCCTCATAATTTTTACCTTCACCATCAGCTTCACCGTATACAAGATTCTGTCCCTCTTTTGGAAACCAACCACCTCAGAACCAATGGTCCCCAGAACCAGCAACCAGGTTCAAACTGTAGTCCTGAACACCCTATCTGCCGTCGCCCCAGGAGATAATGAAGGAAACAAGATCCTGATGCTGCTGGCCTTCTCTGAGTCCCTGTTCAAAACTTCACCAGAAAAATTTACAACTGACGCACAGAAAGTGCATCATGTGGCAGAAAATCTTACTGATAAGTCTTGCCTTTGGTACGCCAAAGCAACCCTACAAGGAGAGGACCTCCTCAATAATTATGACCAGCTCTGTGACGCCCTCTTAGCTACAGTATCCCCTGCTCCAAACCCCAACCAGTTAAGAGACCAAATCTCTGCCCTCTACCAAGGAAGAATGTCAGCCCAAGATTACGCCAAAGAATTTACCTGCCTCAAGAATGCTATTGAGATGAGCGACAACAAGGCCTGCTACTTGTTCTGTAAAAAACTCTCCTTTAAACTGAAGAACTTCCTTGCCTATCATGAACTGCCAACCAAGTTTGACTCCATAGTCAGGGAATTAATCAAGTGGTCCGCCAAGGTGAAGCAGCTCCTGTCTTGGTCCAAACCCCAGAACCCTGCCTCCTTACCTGCAAACGTTATTAAGGAGAACAGAACCCCCCTCAAAGGTCCAAGGAGAGATCCCCAAAGGACTGATCCCCAAGGAGGGTGGAGGGTACCAACTTTTGATAGAAGAGAAACAACGTCAAACCCAACTGGGACTCTGTATGCATTGTGGGAAAGCAGGACACTTAGCCAAGGATTGCCAAGCCTTGGCCAAGGTACAACCTCCTATTTCTCTTCTAGCCAGTTCTTCCAATAAAGAACCCTCTCAATCTTATACCCTATTACCAGTCAAGCTAGGTGATGCTAAAACCTCTCAGGAAGTAAAGGCCTTATTGGACACAGGCGCTATGGGAAACTTCATAAGTAGCTCCTTGGCCCAGCAATTAGGACTCCAATAAGGACCTTCTGCTTGGGTAACCCTTGCCAACAAGTCACACACCAGAGTGACTAAAATAGAGGGGAACCTAGGGGTCAAGGTAAGGAATAACCAATTTGACATCATGGTGTCTTCATTAACAAATTTGGCCTTCCCTCTGATTTTGGGCTTCCCCTGGGCCAAGACTGCCAAGGTTATATTAGATCTGGACTCAATGACACTTTCCACTCAAAAAGAAGGGATAAATTTGTCTATTCCCTTTGACCAAATGGAATACAAGGGAATCTTGACTGCAGAAGACACCCTCAATGTCCCTGCTGCCTTGAAGGAGATATCCAAAGCACAGGTTCCTCAAGAACTTCAGGACCTGACAGAAGCCTTTAGTAGATCCTCATGTTCCCAACTACCCAGCCGCAGAGAGTCAGACCTACGTATTGATTTAGTACCAGGATCAGTACTCACGTGGGGTAAGCTCTATCCAGTAAACCGTGCCCAGAGTTTAGCCATGAAAACATACCTAGATGAGAATGTAGCAAAGGGATTCATGCGCCGTTCAAACTCCCCCTGCTCTTCCCCTATGTTCTTTGTGGGGAAATTGGATGAATCCCTAAGACCTGTGATGGATTACTCAAACCTCAACAGCATCACAATCAAGAATTGAAACCCTATCCCCTCCGCTGAAACTCTCATCAATTGACTAACAGGGGCAAAAGTCTTCTCCAAACTTGACCTTTGGAATGCCTACCATCAAATTTGTATAGCAGAAGGCCATGAATAAAAAGCTGCCATAAGAACCCTGTTAGGTCTATATGAATACCTGGTAATGCCCTTTGGTCTAAGTAACGCTCTGGCAGCCTTCCAGGGGCTCATGAATGAAGTCTTCTTCCCTTTCCTGGATACTTGCGCATTAGTATACCTGGACAATATTCTCATCTAGTCTAAGGATCATGACTCTCACCTCATCCATCTTTGAGAAGTCCTCCAGGCCTTAATCAAAGCTTGCTTGTTCTGTAAACTGGAAAAATGTGAATTCTACAAGAAGAAAATTGAGTTCCTAGGCTACAACACTTTGGAAAGGAGGCTTTACTGTTGCCCCTTCCAAGGTCCAAGCCGTGGCAGACTGGCCTGTCCCTACCTCCCGCACCAAGCTTTGTGGATTCCTGGGACTTGCTAATTTTTGTTGTAAATTCATCAAAGACTTCTCTGCTATAGCTTTACCTCTCACACAACTCACCTCAGACAAAGTACCTTTCACATGGAATCCTGCAGCTCAGTCAGCATTTGACGCCTTGAAACACGCCTTCTCTTCTGCCCCTGTGCTACTAAGCCCGGATCCAGAGCATCAATTTTTTCTGGATACAGATGCTTTGTACTTTGCGCTGGGAGCGGTGTTGCTCCAGCTTGGGGAGGATGAAGAGCTTCACCCTGTTGTGTTCTACTCCTACAAGCTCCTGGACAGGGAGTGCAACTATCATGTCTACAAAAAGGAATTATATGCCATTGTACGCGCCTTGGACCACTGGAGAAGATATCTACAGGGAAGTAAATACCCAGTCCACATTTGCACAGACCATAAAAACCTTCTATACTTCACAAAAAACGCAAGGTTTTCCCCCGCTTGGCCTGATGGGCTATTGACCTAATGACATATGACTTCCAAATTGAATATACTCCAGGTAAGAAGAATATTGTCCCTGACGCCATTAGCCACAGAGAAGACCTTGACAACCCTGATACCTCCTACCATGCACACAACGTCCGACAAGTGTTGGAAACTTCTTGATTCCTGAACCTCATTGCTACCGCGTCCTTGTACACCAACCTAGATAAGGAGATTCAAGAGGAACAACTTCTGAACCCTGCAACTAGCACCGCCAATCTGGAAATGAGAAACAACATCTGGTTCCATGACAACTCCCTTTTTGTTCCCCAAGGTCCTCTTAGAAAACAAATCATACAAGCCTTCCATGACACTCCTTTGTCTGGCCATGGGGGTATTACAAAAACCCTCAAAAGTATCTCCTAAAGATACTGGTGGCCCTCAATGAAGAAGTTGGTGGGAAGCTACATATCCAAGCGCCTTGAGTGTTGTCAAAACAAAACCTCCTGCCAGAAGCCTCAAGGACTCCTGCAACCTCTACCAATTCCTCCTCAACCATGGTCTTCCATATCAATGGACTTCATTGTTGAACTACCCAAGAGCCAGGGAAATACAGGAATCCTAGTGGTGGTGGACTGCCTAACCAAGTATGGTATCTTCATTCCCTTCTCCACTACCTCCTCAGAAGAGACTCCCCAGATGCTCCTCAAGAACTTTTTTGCCTATCATGGAATACCAAACGACATTGTTTTGGACCAAGGGACCCAGTTCACATCCAAGTTTTGGTCTAGCCCAATGAAAGGGTTAGGAGTCAAGACCAACCTCTCCACTTAATTCCACCCCCAAACTGACAGACAGAAGGAAAGAGTTAATCAGGTATGGGAGGCTTATTTACAAAACTACGTCAATGTCAAACAGAACAACTGGTCTGAGCTCCTACCAGTAGCTCAATTAGCCTATAACACCAGTCATCACACATCCATTGGGATGTCCCCTTTTAAGGCTAACTATGGATATGACCCCAAAGAGATCCCTTCTCAATTGGAGACAACCCCAGTTCCACAAGTCAACAAGCATCTAAATGACCTCTCCACAATTCAAGCTAAACTTAAGGAAACACTAAATAAATCTGTTCAGTCATATAAGAAGTTTGCTGACAGACACCATAGAGAGCCTGACAAATACTCCCCTGGATCCATGGTGTTCCTAGACGCTTGCAACCTACACATCAAATGGCCATGCCAAAAGTTGGGACCCAAGAAGATAGGCCCCTTGGAAGTAATATAAAAGATTTCCCCCCTGACCTACCAAGTCTGCCTGCCAGAAGGATCCACAGCCCATGACGTTTTTCATGTCAGCCTTCTCAGTTGCTACCATGGATCTCCAGAAGATCTCTCCCAGGCCAAGTGAAACCCCCCTCTGGTAATGAATCATCTTCCTGAATGGGAGGTTGAAGAAATCATTGATGACAAAATGATCTGTAACCAACCGCACTACTTGATCAAATGGACAGGCTATGGTATGGAATCAAACAGCTGGGAACCCATTGAGAATTTGACTAACTGCCTGAACCTTGTTGATCAGTACCAACAGGCAATAGGGGGAGACAGGGCCTTAGGGGAGGCTAGTGTAAGGGACTCCATCCCTAACACAAATCACAAATTATACTTAAATGGTGTTAAAACAGTGAGAGAACCAGATATTGCATTTTCAAATGCTAAAATACAAGCCAAGAACAAAACCAAATCTTCCAATAAGATCAATTCAAAAACACATTTGAAATTGATTAATTAATATGTATTAATCAATCTCAAATGCAAAATTGAAAGCAAGCGGGAAATCAAAGATCAAAATATAACTTCCTCTTTAAATTTGGTTTTCAAGGCTTCAGATACTCATAACAACTACAGAAGTATTAATTCAGCATTTAAATTTAGTTCCAGTCAATATAAACCACCCAATCAATCCAAAATTGAATGCAAAAGAGATCCAAACCAGAGACTCAGGGGCCTAAATATCCAATCAAACCCAGGAAACCACCCAAGCAAAAGGAATACTTCACATCCAGCCCCAGATTCTATTCCCAACCAAAGCAAGGTTCAATTCTGCAATGCAATAACCCAACCTTCCTCTTCTTGCATTGCAGGCTGCAGCCTGTTGCAGTCCTGCAAGGCAATACTTCACAAATTACTCTTGCAGATCCACTTGGTAACCACAATGTTCCCTTCCTCACTTGAAGTCAGTATTTAAACTGACAAATTCCTCCCATCCAAATTGCTCCAACAATTTCTTTATTTCCTATCAACCCAGTAAATCTATATTCTCAATTCTAAACACTTGATTAGTAGATTATAAATGTTCCTCCCCCAACAACATGAATTTCATCTTCCTTATTTGGACTTTGTGTGTGTTAATCAATTTTGGACAAGCAAATGTTAACTTTGAAAACCCTGAACCAAATCCTACTGAAAAATCTGAAGACTCAATTTGGTATTGTTTTGGTCCGTGTCAAAGACATGCCCCTTATGTTGAAACTGCTCAATCCCCATCAATCATCCACCCCAAGGCCCCCTGGTTGGTCTTGGGGTACACCAGTGTTTACTATCTTCTCAACCACTTCACTCCCTTCTTGGGAAGATTCCGTCTATTTGGTCACCTTCTACACATGCTAATGATAGGAATTCCAGTAGGTTCCACTCTGATCAAATTCAACTTGGGAGCTCTTCTCCATTCAATTGGGGAAAGGCTTCCCAATTAGTGGATCCCTGACAACGTGATATGAATCATAGGTTGATTCAGGAACCAGAGGGGTTTTCAGCTGAAAATGCCCTGAATGGTATATAAGCAAAAACAGCTAAACTTTAATAAAGATATTGTTGATTTTGACGCTTTCCCCTCAACTTCTTTTTAATTATCATGTCTTCTTTATTACTATTTGAAAGAGCAAAAATTGGAGTGCTTTGTGTTGAAGACACTGCTGCAAGAAAGGAAGTTCCTACCAGCTTGCTTGAGGAGGCTTGGGCAAGTCTGGAGGTCTCTAAGATTGCACCTGAGGAATCTTGGATAGAAGTAAAAACAGCTTTTGAAGAACTATACCCCAACTATTTTTCCAGATAAGGAGCCCTGGCACAAGGAATAGAGTTTATGCATGGGACTCCTGGAACTTGCTGTTAAGGTTCAATAAAATTTTGCAACAAGTAAAGGACAGAGCCAATTGTGAAGTTGAGGCATTGAGAAACAGAGAGGAAAAGAGTGTCAAAATTATGGCTTGTTGGAGAGATGAAAATAAAGTGCTGTCTCATAAAATTGCCTCCCTGGAGGCAAAGATCCTTGAAGCTTTGTCACAGGAAGATACCGGTAACAAGATTCAAGGGCAAGATAATGGTAAGTTTGACTGGTTAGACCTGGATCTGTCACTCCAATCTAATCCATTTCTCTCTGAATATTCTCCAAAATGTTTCAGCTCTCCAATAATAAGCTCAGTGCCTGACAGCCTAGACCCTATTCAGCATGACTCACCCTTTCCCTCTAAGTATAAAAAGACCCCCAAGAGATCCCCAATAAACAGAATTATTTACCATACAAACATAACCAACAACTTCCAATTTGTAGATTACTTGCATAGCCCACAAATAGAGGTTCTGTTGAGTAAGAAGATATTAGTCCTTTTGTGTTCTCAGTTGCTGCTCAGCTACACCCAACTTACCCTTAGAACCCTTGAGCACCACATTTTCTGGTGCTCACTACAGGGGTATCCGCCACTGTCCCTTGCACCGGTGCCGGAGACCTCTAGTTCAGGGACCAAACCTTTGACTCTGAAACTAAGGACCGCCCACACTGCTCCACTTCCAACTATGCTTGCTACAATGCCAGCCCCCGCGCCCTGCCTGCCCAACTCCTGCACACAGAGGCAGAGGTTGGCCCTGTAATGCTGATTGAGTCCCAACTCCGACCAAAGTCCCCCACCCTGAGGTTTGAGTTGCCCCTAACGCAGAAGTTCCCTAACTATCTATAGAGGTTGAGGAACCTGCTGCTCCAACCTCTGGCCTCCCCCATGCACCCAGTCCAGAACTTGCCCATTAGTCTCTGCCCCCACTGCTGCCCAAGCTGTTGAGCCCCCAAGATGGCGCTCAGCTTTGGTCTGCCTGCAAAGTCCTTCTCCTGACTTGGATGAAGACCCCACAGAAGACTTTTTTGAAGTAGATGAAGAACCTCTCACCAACCTTCCTTGGGCCTCATCCCATTCTTCTACTTCCAGTGGAGATCACTGCTATCTTAGGGCTTTATCTGAAAATCCTGTCCCCCCCTCCCCAAAGATGCCAGACCCTCAAACAAACTAGCTCCTGTGCTCCATTTGTCTCATGTATAGAGCCTCTACCTGTCCCCACTGCTCCCCCCATCTTACCAATCCGTCCCCAGTGCTCCCCCTCTACCAATGCACCAAGTTTCTCACCCTTGCCCCTCTGATGACCCCACTGTATCAGATATGGAACATTTCTGTCAGTTCCTGAGTGAGAATGGGGATGTTCTCACCTCCACTGCCATAGACAACACCAGAAAGATCAAGGCTTACTTGATCCAGTTCAATCATCCTATGATAACTGCACTGGTAAATTGGTTGGAGCAACAGCGCATCAGTAGTGAGCAAATCATTATGGCCCTGAATTGACTAAGGGATTACACTGAGGCAACAGTGAACCCTCTTCAAGATCAACTTCACCAGATCTGATATGAGCATGAGGTTCTGGGAGCCATGAACTTGGATACAGTGACCATTGCTTGACAGATAACAGAAGATCACTCCTCTCTCCAGCAGCAGGTAATCTAACCCTTGGTAGAAGAAGTGGTCAACCTTAAAGGCCACTCCACCCAGCATGACGTGGATATTGGTGACATTCAGACCCATCTAGCCAACATCCAAGAAGCCTGTGACCAATGGGCTGGAAATGCTGCATCTAGAGTTAACCAGACCCAAGACAAACTGGAGACCCTGAAGAATGACCTTGACCTACTCCATCATGATCTTACACAGACTTGGGAAGACTTGGATGTTGTAGGGACAGACAGTGATGCAACCTATTCTAAGGTTGAAGCGCTTCAGTCAGACCAGGTTGCATTCAAATTGCAAACTGAGGCCAATCAGAGCAAGCACCTGGGCCTCATCCAGCAACTGACAATCCAACTCAAGCGCTTCCAACAGGAGTTGACCATCCTGACTCAGAAGCAGGAAGCTCATGCCTCTACTTACAACAAAGAACTCTTCACCCTAAAAGAGAAGGATGCTAGCCTCCAGTTGCTGATCTTGAACCTGACTAATAGATTTGACTCAATGAATTTAGGGGGATAAGGCAGTACATAACTAAGCCCCACATCCGTCTCTGCCTCAGAATAAGTAGTGTGTTCTATCCTTGAGTCAGTAGAAGCTACTACGGCTTCTTCCAGCACTCACCTGGTTGGAGAAACATATTGAAGTTTCCCCTGGGCCACACAAGGAGTTCCCGCCCCATGTCAGCCCCCTTACCACCCATTCCAGATATCTTGACCCCAGGTCCAACCTCAGTACCAACTATCCCCACTTAAACGCCCAGAGAGCACTTCCCCAACACTCCACCACCAGCCCATGCTAATGAACCAAGGGTAGACCCTGCAACCGCACGCTGGGAGACACCTCCTAACCCTGAACACTCACACCCTCAACAATACCTGTGGTGGCTTCCCCCTTCTGGGTACCCAGGCCCCAACCCCCAGCCATACCTGCAAGAGGGGTCTTTCTTTCAGCCAAATTACCCCTATGGGGCTTATACCCCCTCCCAGGTCTTTGCTCCTGCCTTGTAGTTATCCCAAAGCCTTCTCCAGAGGGCCCCCTGGTCCACCAGGACCCCCACTGGGCCACCTCTCAGGACCACCTGGACCTCCATATGAGCCCCCAGGACCAGCCCCTACTGATTCTGGTCTACCTTTATGGGACTCTTGTGTGAGCTCTGGTCCCAGCCTCAAGCTATACACCAAGTTCAAACCAGGAGGCCCCATCAACATTCACGTTTTTCTCAAAGGATTTGAGCTCATGACCAGGGACAGCCCAGAGCCAGTTGCCCATGCCAAACTGCTGAATATCCTATACAAAACTGCTTTCTCTACTGTGGCTGCCTCTCTTAGTGGAGGGGAGGGGTCTTACAAGGAAATTAAAAATATCCTTGAAGATATCTATGGGTCCCCCAAACAGCTAGAGGACAAAAAAGCCAATTTCTTGACTATCTGTCTGAAAAAAGATGAGTCACTCCCAGAATTTGGTAGAAGATTCAGGGTTTAGGCACAAACCTTAATGTCTATCAACTTCCTGACTCCCAGAGAAGCAGCAACAGTCTTCTCCATGCAATCTGCCCCTTCCCACACTTGTCTGTCTTCCACCCACAGCTGTTGACACCTACTTCAACTCAGGCAGTACTTTGCATAGCCGCCTCCCTCAAACAACATACTCTATGCCAGGCTTCACGTCCTGTGTACCCTTTCTGCTGGGTAATGAATGTTGTAGAGGAATATGAAGAGGACAATGATGTAGTTCTCTATGCGGAAAGACAACCCATGAAATAACAAGAATGCTTTAAGTGTGATTGGAAAGGGCACTTTGCAAGGAACTGCCCACACTGCCAACTGGATATAAAAGAAGAGCCTGTTGAGACAAAACCCAGTGTACACGCCTTGTCCAACACATCTCAAGAGGATAGTGCCTTGGACGGGCCAAAAAACTACTAAGAAGAGCACACAGGACCAGTGTGCTTCTGCCTAGTAAAAATGTCCCTCTCAATCTCCATAGCCCTGATTCTTTAATAATGGCTGTGGTTGACCACACCCGTGCAAAAGCCTCTACTCAAAAAGAAGTACCCCCTCACAAAATAATCCTGTTGAAGACCAATCCTGCTGTGCCTTATATCCTCCAGGTTCAGAACCTCCAGAAAACCCATAATACTGTCAGCAACATAACCAAAGCTCTTTCAAAAACTGTGATCACTACTCCATTGGGGGGAATTGTCCACATTCTTCCAACCCTAAGGATAGCCATTGAAGAGCTAGAGAAAGGACCCCCTTTTTTCTGCTGGGTAGAGGGAGGAAATAGCCTCTCAGTTGGATCAAGTACATGGGTACAAACTGAGGTATTTGGCATCCCAATTTGTGCTGTCCTGGATAGTGGCGCTCTGGCCTTAATCCTATCCTCCCAATTCATCTGTAGGCTCTGTTTCCTGCCAGACATTGAGTGCAGCCAAACCTTTGGTACAGCAGACAACAATCCTGCCAGATACAAAGGTGCATACTTGTCAGTTCCCTTGAAGTTCAGGGATACTGTAGTCACCTGCCTGACCATAGTCCTGGAAGCCAAGAACTATGATGTGTTGATTGGTTCCTCTTTTATGGACCAGTTTAAGACCACCATAAATCACAAGACTGGCATTTTTCACCTCCTAGGCCAGGAATTCCCACTCCTGACACCTGATGGCTGGCCTAGAGTCCCTCCTGAAGGCATGAATTCTAGAGGATGCATCCTTCTTGCCTGCCCTTCTGAGATGATAGGGATCCCCTATGAAACCATGTCAACTTGTATAAGCAAATTACCAACAACAGTTAGCTACAACAACCCTATCCTGATTTGGTCAAAGGACAATGTAAGTATTCCTCCCAAATCCCAAGCCATTATAGGAACAGGTATCAAGTTAAGCATACCAAAGGGATTACATGGGGAAATACCAGCACTAGGCTTTCTGCGCCCTGGTCTGCCCATGGTTGCAACCCACTTCATCCCAGGAGAGACTACCAACAAGCTCACTATCTTAGTGGCCAACCCTCATGCTTCCACCCTAGAAATAGGTTGCAACTCTGGGGTAGCCTTCCTAAAAGTTGTCTCAAATAAATCTATTTCCTCTGCCTATACTATTGGATTGCTGTATGAACTAGGATTACCAAACCCTAGTCACAACCTAATAGCACCTATCCTACAAGATGAACAGAATGGAGAAGTAGGCCTGCAACAGAAGGAACAGTTTCTGGAGCTCATCAAGAAGTACAAGCACCTTTTTGTCAACTCTGACGCCAATCTGGGTTGTGCCAATAACTGCTTCCATGAAGTCAATACAGGGGAATCACAGCCCCTAATCCAGACCGTGTACCATCAATCCCCTGTGGCTAATTGGATAATCCAGCAGGAAGTTGACAAATTATTGGAAGGAGGTCTCTTATTACCATCCAATAGTCCCTGAGCAAGTCCTTTGCTCCTGGTAAAAAGAAAGATGGAGCCAATTGAGTGGTAATTGACTACAGGAAGTTGAACGCCATCTCCAAGAAAGATAGGTATCCCTTACCTCGGATTGATGACACCCTGGACAAGCTGGGAGGCGCACAGTTCTTCTCAGCCATGGATCTTGTAGAAGGCTACTGGCAGATACCTATGGAAGTTGAAGACCAGGAGAAATGTGCCATTGTGACTGTGGATGGTCTGTACCAACCAACCTGGATGCTGCAAGGACTAGCCAACGCCCCGGCCACCTTCCAAAGGCTCATGGACACTACCTTCCGCAACCTAAAGTCCATCTGTGTCCTTGTATATTTGGATGACATCAACGTGTACTTGAAAATCTTTGAGGACCACCTTAGAGACTTAGAGCAGGTCTTCATCAGGCTAGACAAGATAGGGATGAAACTCAAGCCAAAGAAGTGTCAATTTTTTAAGGAAACCCTTGAGTTCCTAGGTCATGTCATCAATAAGAAAGGCATTGCTCCTATCCCGGCCAAGGTAACAGCTATCTCTAAACTTGCTGTCCTTACTACTGTCAAGGATTTGCAATGCTTTCTTGGTATGGTTGGCTACTACTGTTGCTTTATAGAGGCATTTGCTAATCTGGCCCAACCCCTCTTCTACCTTCTGAAAAAGGATGTAGAATTCATATGGGACTGTGATTTCCAGATTGAGTTTGAAGCGCTCAAGCAAGCCTTAGTAGAATCCCTGGTTCTGGTGTATCCCAACTTCTCTAAAGAGCTCATTTTTTATACAGATGCCAGTTTAGTAGCAGTAGGAGTGGTCCTTGCGCAACTGGACAATGAAGAACACAATCATCCTGTTGGATATTTCTCTAGGACTCTGAATGCCCATGAACAAAACTACTCAGTAACTGAGCAAGAATGTCTAGCAGTCCTATATGGTATCAAAGAGTGCCGCCCTTACCTATATGGGTCCCACTTCAAAGTTATTACTGATTACTTCTCCCTGAAGTGGATAGCTAATTTAAAGGACCCCAAGGGGAGACTGGCTTGCTGGGCAGTGAGACTGCAAGCATACAACTACAAACTTATACACTGTCCTGGAGCCAAGCACGCCAATGCTGATGGATTATCAAGACTTCCACTAGTAGTAGCCCTTGCCCCAGAAGGAGACGCCCTGTTTGGCCTCATTTCTTTTCCCTCCAAGTGAGATAGTATCTCACCTGAGGCCCAGAGAACCCTAGTCAAACTTGCTCATAACACCACAATTAGAGACAGCTGTTTATATAAGGAAGTCAAGGGACATCAGCTGCCATACATTTGCCCCTCTTGACGGCTGGCCATACTACAACAATTCCATAACCTAGCCACCATACATGCAGGCAAAACGTATGATGGCAACACTTGCATCACACTGTTATTGGGAAGGTATTTACACTGACATATTAGAATATTGTCAAAGTTGCATGACTTGCTCCAAGTATTGTCCCCTACCCAAGGCCACTAGTTATAGCCTGCACCCCCCTACCCACATGTTTCAAACTATTAGCATCAATGTGGTAGGACCAGTAGGCCTAAATAAGACTAGTTGTGGGAATAGATACCTTATTGTATCCATTGATCACTTCAGCAAATGGGTTGAAGCCAAAGCTATTCCTACCCCTACGGCCAAGTACACCACCTGTTTTGTTCTATTGTATATCATTGCCAATCATGGCTGCCCACACACCATCTTGACAGATAATGGGACCAATTTCACCAGCAACCTTCTAGCTGAATTAAACAAGGCTATGGGAATCAAGGACGCAAAATCTACTCCTTACCACCCAGAAGCAAATGGCTCTGTTGAACAAGTTAACAGCATCTTCAAGACTATCCTCAAAAAGCTCATGCTAGATTTGGGCTTGTCTTGGGATACTTTAGTCCCCTTAGCACTTATGGCCTACTGGGTAAATAATCATACAGCTACTGGATGTTCTCCTTTCCAGATGATTTATGGTTGACAACCTTCCCTACCTGGACTCCTAGCAACTTATCAATTAGACACAGACATATCCCCTGACAATCATCTGAGAGCCCTCACCAAAGGGTTAATAACTCTGCACCACAAAGCATATAACTCTATAAGAATAAGTTGATGTGCTGTGTCTGCTTGCAACATAAAGTATTGTCCCAAGCTAGATTCTTTTGATATTGGCCAACACATACTTGTCTCCAGGGCCCAGACTTCTGGACGTCCCCACAAGCTCATCCCAATATTTTCAGGTCCATTTGTGGTAATTAAGAAAAGTAGCTTTGATGCATATACAGTTCAACATATTGCCTCTGGTTGAACTTATCAGAGAGTACATGCCAAGTTATGAAAGCAGCACCTGTAGTTGATAAGGAACTTCCTCATCCCTTGCCAACCTCTGCCTACATGGGCAACCCCCATTAAGGCCATGTGGCTTTACAAAACCTCTGCCAGCCTCTCTATTATCTCTTCTATATAGGGCAGTAGAGGAAACACTACGTAAGAATATAGACAGTTGATGAAGCAAGGTATCCTACTATCCCTTCACAGGATAAGGCTAAAGAGATCAATTTTTGGTATAGCCTGCATAAATAAAAAAGGGATTCATCCCAGAAAAAGAAAAAAAATCATGGTGAAAATAAACAAATTTATTCCTGGAGCTGATGAGGCGTCATGAACCCCGTGTAATGATTGGTGACCTTGGCAGCCACAAAGAAAGGGAACATATGATTGTTGTCATAGGCTTCTACGTGGTTTCTGATGGGAGCCTGAAGCATCCAGTTGTACAGACAACATTTTTCAGGAGGATGGTGGCTGGTGTAGATAGCGGCCAAGATGAGCGCGTCCCTAATCATGTATTTGTATTATTTGAACCCCTTGGCAGGACAACCCGTGGAAAGCTGAGCTTACATGTTATCAATGGTGGTGGCTACCTTCTTGCGGGATAGGTTGGTGCAATTGGCCATATTGAAGGACAGGCGCAGAGTGATGAGAGCTTGCACCCACTGGTGATACAAGTTAGGGTCCAACTCCCCAACCCAGTTGGCAAACAGGCTGTAACAGCGGCTCTGGGATGCCCCATCAAACCCATGATAGGAAAAGACGGGACAGACGTCCTGCTCCACCCCCCCCCCAAGTCTCCACTGCCAAGATCAGGGCGTTCTGAGAAAAAGTGATATCTGTCATTTTGCAAGGACAAGTTGCAATCAGTCAGTAAAATTTGGACAGGGTAAACAAAAGGGCATGTTGGGTGTCAATGGCCATGGTGTTCTCCACCAAGTGACCTGCCCAGGCGGTAACGGGCCTGGCTACTTGACACCCCAGCCCAAGCTGTGCAATGTCAATAAGGTTGGAAGAGGAAGGAAGGCGCCCCACAGGAGGCACATATGCACACGCGTTTACGGAGGAGTTTCTAAACCACACCAAATCTTCATTCTGTACCAGTTCAAGAATTTGAGCAATTGGCTCAACCTGGAGGGAGGCCCTAACCTCCCAATAGTTGTTTTTGGATTGCTCATTGAGCCAGACTGCATTGATGGCCATCTGGCTATAAGGACCAAGGACTTGCTTGGAGAAATCAGGTGCATGGTGGGCTATAATCACATTGTCTAGCCCCATGTTGGCAAAGGTCTCCTCTATGGTCATGCAAGGAACCAGGGTGTCTTCAGCGGGATTATACTCACCCAAACAATCTGCTGCCTCCAGAGCTGTGTGTTGCTGCTTGTCAACAAGAGCCTCAGAAGCCGCCTGCAGAGCAGCTGCGTCACAAGCAGCCTGGGCCATTACCTCCTGCAAAGCTTGCTCATTGTCATTTGGCAGGGCCGTCTCTGCCCTGCGGGCAAGGTCACAAAGACGCTGGGTAGCCAGGGAAGCAGGGCAACTTGGGGGACTGCAATCCTTGGGATTGGGTTGGGAACTGGATTCTTCATGAGCATCAGGTCTTGGGGCACCTGAATATTTGGGCGTTTTAGACTGGGAAGCCTTGAACCCTTTGCCCTCTTTTTCTAACTGGAGTTAATGGTGCCCCTCAGTAGTGTGCACCCAACTGGGCGCAATGACAAAGGTTATGGAAGTTAACAGGGCTTGTACTATTTCATGGTCCTCTTCTGGGAGGTCCTCCAAGAGGTGCTCCTCCCTTTCTACTGAGGAGCCCACCCCCTGTTCAAGGGCCTCAAGCTTGGCTTGACAGAGAGCAGTTAGTGCGGCCTGCAGGGAGGCGGACAATTTGCAGACGCAGCAGGCAGCAGAAGATAATGACATTTTTAATTAAGGGAAATCATTCAGGGCGCCTCTATTTATACCTGGCTTTACTCAATTAATTTGGCTTGATAATCATTGGTTGATTTATCATGATTCATCCCTCTAAGTTTATTCCCTGATTATCATTAGGCCACTTGATGATTGATTGGCTGTTTTAAATTAGTTTCAGGTGAACATCCACTTGCCATTATGAGGGCCTCAAATTCCTTTTTTGAATGGAGCCCCATCCTGATCCCGGGGTATGTGGTGCAGGGTGCCACTCCTCAGTATTATCATGGTAAGACTTTTTATTTGTTTAGAAAAGTATAAGGGGAACTGCTGCCCTTTTTTGTGTTTTACATTGGAGAGTAACCCTCCAAATCATATAAGGGCATTTCCAATTAGAGACTAATTGACGCACCTGTGGCTAGCCGCAGATACATTGATGATCAACCCATTGCTTTTGCCCACTAATTAAATTGGTATATCAATCTTCTGCCCCTCTTTTTACCAAAAGTATTAACCCTAAAGAGAGTAGTCTGAAACCCTATTATACACTCAATTCCCCAAAGACAGCCTTACTATTGCTGCAATCACCTGACCCTCAGAACACGTACTCAAATGTTCACTTCTTTCCCAATCTAATCCATTTCCCTCTGAATATTCTCCAAAATGTTTCAGCTCTCCAAGAATAAGCTCAGTGCCTGACAGCCTAGACCCTAGTCAGCATGACTCACCCTTTCCCTCTAAGTATAAAAAGACCCCCAAGAGATCCCCAATAAACAGAATTATTTACCATACAAACATAACCAACAACTTCTAATTCTTAGATTACTTGCAGAGCCCACAAATAGAGGTTCTGTTGAGTAAGAAGATATTAGTCCTGTTGTGTTCTCAGTAGCTTCTCAGCTACACCCAACCTGCCCTTAGAACTCTTGAGCACCACAACCCCCAACAAGACCTTTGCTTTAGACGTCCCAAAGAGAAACTCAAAACAGCACCTATCCTAAAATACCCCAAACGCAATGGGGAATACCAAATGGAAACCAACGCCTCAGACACATCTATTGGGGAAGTACTAAAAATCAAAAACAATGATGATAATTTCCTGTCTGTAGCCTATAAATCAAATAAACTGAAAGACAGCAAGTGTCAATACCCCATACACAACAAAGAGTTGTTGTCAATTGTGCACTTCCTAGTCAAATGGCGTTGTTACTTAGAATAACAGGAAGAATTCACGACATTGACCAACCACAAGTTGCTTATATATTTCAAAACCCAGGCAAATCTATCCCACTGTCAGGCCTGCTGGATGGAACTCCTGGAGAGATTCAATATGCTCATACAATTCAAGCCTGGTCCAGAACTTGCCATGGCAGATGCACTATTGTGCCTGTACATCAGAGCCACAAGGGGAGAGAATGGGCTTGACACAGACTGGCCCCTCCTGGTACTCCAAACAAAGGACAAGGGCTTCCCCCCTGGCACCACAGACATAACAAAGGAAACAGTCATTAATAACAAACACTTATTTGCAGACGTGTATGGAACCCTACATCAAAAAATGTCCAACAGAACTAACATCCCTTATGCTCCCACACATCAGCAAGTTGACACCATCTTACACTACCATAGAGACCTAGGGCGTACAAAAAGCTGCAACCTCTATGAATTCCTTAAACACAAAGCAGGGTGGCCAACCCTGTACTGAGACGTTCAGGAAGTATTGGATCAATGCAAAGTATGTGAGAAATTTGTAAAGAGCAAACCCCCACCTAAGTCAGTACTATCTATCCACACACAACTACCCTTCAAGGTGTGGGCCCTAGACATTGTGGGCCCCATGCCAGGGAGACATAATGAGAAGAAGATCATCATTACCACAATAGACTTTGCCACATGATGGCCAGAGGCACAAGCAGTAAAAACACATACAGGTAATGACGTGCAGCAATTCATAGGAAAAAATCATCAGCAAGCTTGGAAAGCCAGAACTCCTAATAACCAATGAAGGCAAAGAATTGACCTCTGAAGATACCAATGTATACCTCACCAAGAATGGGGTCCAGCACATGGTGACAACACCTTACCATCCTCAGGCCAATGGATGTTTGGAGCAGCTTAATGGCAGCCTTGTGTAAGCCTTGGCCAAGCTCACTTCCGGGAGACCTGAGGAATGGTACAAGCAGCTATTGACTGTATTGCTTGTATGCCAGACTTGTGTGAACAGATCCACTGGGGAAAGCCCCTTTGAGCTAGTTTATGACACACAACCCAATATCATCCAAGCATTATCAGGACCCAAGCTGGAAATACCAAGCAAGGTTCCACCCCATTCAGACCCCCAGGCTATGCAAGCCTACATTGATCAATCAGAAAGAGAAGAAAAGCGTTTTCAAAAGACATTTGTCCCCATCCACAACAGACATGAGATTGGTGACAAAGTTTGGGTCATGAACATTGACAAAAGTAAATTACAACCAGAGAAAGTAGGCCTGGCAATCATCTTAAAGGTAAACAAAAACAACACTTATCTTGTGCAAGGACTTGGGAAACGTAAACAAGACAAGGTCCTCCACCACAATTGCCTGAGACCCTGCAAGACAAGACAGAAACAACAAAAGACCTTCCTACCTGCCACAGAACAATAATTAGTTCAGTATGGCTCCCGGGCTCTTGACAACCTCCCTGACAACCTGCCTCAAAGGAGGCCTTTCTTCAGTTGGAGGGTTTCAAAACAGCAGGCTCAACCTGCCATTAAGGTTCTGATTAAGCAGGTTTATGACCCGCAATCTGGTTATCCAGTCACTCAAAGCCAGACTAGGAAGTTGACTTGAATTTCTTAATCCAACAACATGAACAAATGATGATCCCTTACAATGGATACCTTGTTTTGGCGCTTGACTCATTACCAGGATCAAGCCACCCCCTTCATTATCCCACCGTGTGATTAACACAATCATGTTCCTGTTATCTATGGCTCACATTGACTATATAATCATTATCTCTTAATAAAGAATATTATCTAGTTTCTAAATATTTTTTTCCCTTGTAACTCTGCTAAAACAGCACAGTTACAACACTGCCAACAATCTCTTGGACTCTGTGTACTTGGTCTTGGACTCCTGCTCCTGGGTCTTGGGCTCCTGCGCTTTCTCCTGCTCCAGTTTCTTATTCCTAGCTCCAGCTCCTTAGTCTTGGTCTTATGCATCTTTATCTTGGTCTTCAGCTCCTTCTGTAGTCCCTGTGGCCTTTGTAATCCACTTAATCCAGTCTCTGAAAAGCCTCAGATAGCTTCCCCTTTTATAGCTCCTTGTTTCAGTCCAAAAATCTCTCTCAGAACTCTGGTTTTCCAAAGCTTAAAATATCCAGTTTTTCTCTATATATAATATATTAAACCTTTTTACTTACTTCAGCCAACAAAAGCCCTAGATTTTCTTCTTCTGCACCTCATTTTTTAGGCTTTAACTCTTCAGTTAAAGCCCTTAAAACACTGATTAAATAAACTTTGACTTGCAGCTAATAAAATGCCTCAATTCAACAGTTTTGCCAAGCAGTTCACCCAAATGACTTGCTCTTTACTATGGTTCAAACCTGAAGCTGTCTTGCTCCAGATAAACAAATGCTCTGTATTTTGAAAGGTTTTGCCAAATTTCCTGTCACGTTTCTCCAGCAAATCTTGAGTGCTTTTGCCTATGTTTTACATAAGGGATTTTTATATCCTTGATTCTTCAACGTTTCTCTGAGTTTCCCTGCATTTTCTTCAGAATTTCCCAGTTTTAAACTTGCCTGTTGCTTGCCTTTTTCCTCTCCTAGTTGTTCTCAGCAAAAATTGCTTATTTGCCTTCACAGTTTCTCTGTTCTGTTTCTGGCCTCTTTCCAGCTTCCTTTCATTCAATTAAATCTTAATAAAAATACAGTTCAAACACTTTAAGCTGTTTCTTTTTCTTTTTCTTTTAAATAATATGATAATTAATTATTCCTTCATATTATATTATTGGCAGTTTTAAATCATTATTTCACTGCTTCTTTCTTATGATTTTCTCTTTATCAGGAAACCAAAACCAACATTCTAGCTCCTGTATTTAGTCCAGCTAGTCCTACCAAGCCATCCTCAAGTTTCTCAGCTAGTCCTGTATGATGACCTTCTGGTCCTTCAGCCAGTTCTTCAACCACTTCTTCTAGTTCTTCAGTCTAGCCAGCAATCAGTCCTTCTCACTCATCAAACAGCTCATTTCAGTCACCAAACAGCTTAAACCAGTCCTTCAGCTATGCCTGCATCCTGCTCTTTTGGTCTTCTGTCTATTCCTGCTTCATGATTCTCTAGTCTTCTAACTAAATCTTCATCATGATCAGCTATTTCTTTCTTTCAACATGACTTAACAGTCCCTCAACTAGTTTTCACTGTGATCATACAGTCCTTTTTACTAGTCTTCACTGATGATCCCATACTATGAACCGCCTCAATTATCAATCTCAGTCCCTGTTACCAGAATTTGTAGACCCAGGCATGAGTCTACATTGAACTGGCGTTTAACTGGGCCCTTGCAAGTGGCAATCCACTTAGGCCATCCAACCATAGATTATTCAAGTCTATGCAGTTGTCTTTACTCACCCAGGTTGTTGAGCAACTTGGGTTATTGCTGGTATGTTCAAAGCTACAGATAGATGTTAGCCTTGCCAATGTACTCTACCTAATCCTATACAAGAGCACTACAGACTATAATAGAATAGAACTTTGAAGATAATTATGCTTATTGAAACTGGAGTACAATCTAGCCAGCAGCTGCAATCTATCCAGATGTAACTAAGAACTTGTTATTATCTTTTCAGGCGTCTGTATCAATATATACTGTAACAACCCTTGTTCTTGTCCTTTCAGACAGTTCTCAGTAGCTACCTTTGCAATAGGTTCATCTTTGCTGGCTGTGCCTATACTGATTAGCTGTCCTTGGTACATGTGTTGCTACTGGCCTTAGCAGGCATACATGTCACTTCAGCTACAGCCTACGCTCTTCTTGAGATAGCCTACTATAATTTATTGATTGGCTGTATCTTACATACCTATTATTGCGCTGGGAAACTACACTGTATTTAGTTGACACTTATAAATGGTCCCTAATCTGTCCTCCAACATTGGAAGGTAGAATTCCGGTATTCCATTTGTAGGGCTTAATCAGTGATCCTTTTCTGGCTGACAAGCCTTCTGCTTATTAATGCAACAGGTCAAATTGGGGATTATACGCCATATAATAGCAGACTTGATCCAATATCAACTTGTGGATTATATGCCGTGTAATGCTGACCTGAACCAATAAGGAACCCAATTATACACTGTGTGATGCTGATCTGAACTCAGTATTTCTTAGCCATATGTGCATTACTTGTTTGATATACTCATATACGTCCATCAGGTTGGGTGGGACTGAGTTGATACAATGTCCAGTAGGATAAGATGAGCGATATATGATTGATGATTTCAAGATTACACGCTGTGTAATCAATGATAAACACTATATTGGCTAACATTTATACGGCTTATAATGCTAATATCAATTATAATAAACTAGGAATTATACAGTGTATATCAGACACATTGGGATGATGATCTATGATAATACAGCGTATAATTGATGCATCTATCATAATAAACTAACAATTACATGGCGTATAACTGCTATATCTATTATAATATACTGGTGATTACACGGTGTATAATTACTACACTTAATAGAATATTGACCTAATGATAATGCAGTGTGTAACTGATAAAGATCTGCGTGCAATGATTAGCCTGATTATTTGTGGTCAATCAGCCTAATCTCACACAAGTTATTAAGTCTGAGCTTTCAGTTTCAAAGTAATCAGCTTTGCTTCTCAGAGGCCTGATCACACCAAGTTCTGCAGCTACTTCCCCAAGCAACCGCCTTGGTGACACCCCTGATCATATCTATGCCCTCCAATACTCACTTTGGGATTTCCCCAAAGCTCTTATAGGGACATAAACAAGGATACCCTACCAGTCAGTTAGGTAGAGTGCTTGCTCACAGACCTCCTTTAAGTGTATTGGGGTACTTAGAGCCCTCAGAGATCTTCTCCTCCCTGGCAGCCCACGCTAACTGCCAGGGGTCCAAAACCTTCTCTACCTCCAACAGAAAAAGTTCCCTGCTGGGCTATCTCATTCCTAACCCCTAGCAGCCACAGTTTCCTGCTGGGTGAGGACCTCTAGCCCACAGCAGCTAATATATTCTGCTGGGTGGGGACAACTTTTGCCTCTAGTAGTCTTTTTCACCTACTAGTCAGGTCTTACCTTCCCTAGTAGCTATTATTCCCTACTAGGCCTCTACCTGCAACAAACCAACCACATACTAACAATATTCAGCATAGCATCTTTATTTGAAGCCAAATCAACCCTTGCCTGCAAAACTGCTCACATGTGGACCATAACAGACCCAGATGTGTTGGATGGGCTTACATCCATTTTCTCAGTTGCTTATTTTGATTGGTGTAGCTCTTCTTAGAGCTTCAGGATTATATGTTGGGCGGGCTTCTGTTCATTTTCTTGATTAATAAGTTTATTTATTGAATCCTCTTAGTTGATGTTCAATTATTATTTAGTGAAGAAACTAAAATACACTTTGGGCAGTAGTGTGTGCACTTATCTATAAGTTGTGATCCATAATTCTCAAGTGATTCTGAATTCAGGGAATTTAGTTATGAATCAACCTAATGTCACTTAATTGCTTGGCTTTGTTATTCAATCAGTATGATTCACTAATTGAATATTAAGAATAGAGTATATTATATTCTGGCTGCATTGCATCCCATTTTCTAATTAACTAAGGTGAAAAGAAGATAGATCAGCCAATCTTAATTGAATCAGAATTTCCTGACACTACTCTTCCTTGTAAAGTTTATTTATAGTAAATTGTATATATTTGCAACTGCAACAAGGAAATATAATGACTGGAAAGGAGAAATTTAAACAACTTCAAACTGTAGCAAAACTGCTGCAACAATTTTAAAATGTAAAAATGAGTAAAGTGTTAGTTTTAAGCTCTGTGGGCATAACAGCAAGTCACTATCAATGTAAGAGCAAAATTGAGTAAAAAATCAAACAAAAATAAAGGTAATTAACTTAAAATTAAATACTAATCTTTTAAAATCAATTTAAATCCTTATTAAATATTAAAGAAAATCAATTTAAAGTTAGATTTAAAACTAAACTCAAAACATGACATTGGGGCTTTCTTACACTTGGTAGGAGGAAACTCCCCAACAAGTGAATACCTGGCACAGAAGACCTGAAGTGCAAAACTGTTACGGAAGTAAAAATTTTGAAGCCTGCTATGGGATTTGAGCCTGCTCTCAGCCACCAGGCAGGAGGAGTGGGTAGTGGGAGCTTGCCTGCACCTGGGTCTACTTTAAAAAGAAAATAACCAGGTGCGGGAATCATTCCTGCCCTGGAAGTAGCTGCAGGGCCCATCCTGGGTCCCAAAAGCTATGCCCAAGCCTTGGTGGGTTTGGCTGGGCCTGGACAAGCTAAATTTAGTTGCCCAGAACTCCCAGTTCAAGACCACCCTCCATTTGATAATATGAGGTTTCCAATTAGGAACCCCTTTTTTAATCAAGTTCTTTTGTCTCAGGAATGCCTGTCAAGCCAGTCCCAAAATGGTAATCAAATTAGAAAAGACTGCATGACCCCTGCATCCAAACCTGCTAGAACCAATGGCCAGCCAAGCCAAGATGGACTACCAAAAAGCCAAACAACTGTTTCTGAATACCCCAAAAATGACCATGAAGCAGCCAACCAAACAGCAGAACCTGAGATTCTAAGCCTTTCCACACAGATAGTACCAGAAGAATGCCCAGAGGCACTTGCATGTGAGTAATTATATAATTCAGAAGCACCTGGAAAAGTTCTGTATTGTAATTCTTACCAAATAAAGTTGTTATGAACCTTTGGTTCACCCATCTGATTCCTTACATATTTTTGATACTCTTCCATCCACAATCACCAAAGCACCAGTACTCATCCTCAGAGATTGAAAGCCAAGTGCCAGTTGACAAAGACAAAGCATTTGTCTACTACTACCCTTCTGATGCTCTGCTTGGTCCTGTGCACTTCACTGAGAATTCCCATAACCCTGACCACAAACCCTGAACCTTGTAAGAATTGTAATGGTACACTTGCCCAGACGCTCCCAAAGATCCCTATCAAATAATCTGTGATGGCAAAGAAATCACTATATAAACTTTGATCTTCAACAGGAAATACAATAATCCTGCCGCCTACTTGATCCCAATGGAATCACCCCTGACACCCAAACTGACCATATCAACCCCCCCCACTTCTGATGCTACTGGCCAGAGTAGTCAATTCCTGGGAGTGCTGCACCTGGTGCTCACGGGTCTGATTGATTCTGCCTTGCCAGCAGCAGGACCCTGGGCCCTGGTGGGAAAGGCCCTCTCCTACCTGGTAAAGTTAGGTCTCATCATCTGGTGGGCCATGCTGGTACCTGCATCTGCTCCTCCCTTGCCTGAAGGGGCATCATGGTAATCCTGATATCCTGACAAAAATGGGCAAGTTCCTTAGGTCAAAGCTCCTAAGGTCAAAAGTGCAAAAATCAAAAATATCAAAGTGCAAAGTGCAAAAAGTGATTTTCCAGAGGTTAACTTTGAAGCCAAATAAAATAAAGTTCTGAATATAAAAATATATTTAAAAAACCATTTCTAGACTACAGAGAACTCAAGAAATTCATTTCTGCAATAAAAAGTATATGCTAGATAATAAAAGACTTCTTAAATTAGCTGCTTTTTAAAGAAAGTTTATTTTTTATTTTAAAAGCAAAATATACTATAATTTATATATAATTTTATTAAATTGAATATAAAATATAAAATTACTCAAAAAACTTCTTTATAAACTATAGTTTCAATAAAAAAAGTTTAATTTTATTTTCAGCTTGTGTAAAGCTATGATAATACTTCAGTATAAGCAAAATAAAGTATTTTTCCTACAAGATACAAGCATACAATTTTAGGTATTCTGGCTTATTATTGATCTTATTTCAATGATAAAAATCATAGGAGCCTATCATTAAAATAATATAAAGTACATTGCTTTCTTATTAAAGTTATACTATACAATTTTATACTTATGTTGTAACTGTGCTGTTTTAGCAGAGTTACAAGGGGGAAAATATTTAGAAACTAGATAATAATCTTTATTGAGAGATAGGGATTATATAGCCATTGTGAACCCTGGATAACAGGAACATGATTGTGTTGATCACATGGTAGGATGATGAAGGGGGTAGCTTGATCCTGGTAATGAGTCAAGCGCCAAAACAAGGTATTCACCGTAAGGGATCATCATCTGTTCATGTTGTTGGATTTGGAAATTCAAGTTGACTTCCTAGTCTGGCTTTGAGTGACTGGATAATCAGATTGCAGGTCACAAACCTGCTTACTTAGAACCTTGCTGGCGGGTTGAGCCTGCTGTCATAACACTTGATAAAGATATAGTCCTATATCTTATTTATAATAAGTCACAATATTTAAAGATATCAAGAACCTACCACTTACATCTCATAAAATGAAGACTTGAATATTTTTATGTTAAAAAAACTGTACTTTTACAAAAATATGATATAGATAGTTCAAAGTTGTATATCAAAGAGAAACTTTTTATACATCTTATTTTACTCTAATACATATAGTAAAAAGATATAGTAGAAGATAATTGAGGGTAATAATGAAGAGAGGATAATAGAAGATAATAAAGGGTAAGAATGGAAAGAGGATAGTAGAACATAATTGAGGGTAATAAAGGAGAAGAGAAGAAGATAATTGAGGATAAGAAAGCAGAGAGAAAAGAAAAGAAGAAGAGAAGAGAAGAGAGAAAGAAAAAGAAAGTTTTATATACTTGGTATCAGATTTTATATAATCCATCCTCTTGACAACGCAGAAATTTTTTAAAAGTTTTTTGGCCCCCAGCGCAGCCAAGGGGCCAACAAAACTTAAAAAAATTCAAGGAGGAATGAGAGGTGGAAAGGAGAGGTGGGAAAGGAGATATCAGGAAATCCTGATCTATCATGGTTGACTGATCCATATTCCCATCACTAAAGCTATGGGCTAACAATAGACAGGTCACAACCAGGTGCAAGACCTCTATTCTGGAATACAAAGAAACTATATCAAGACTGTTATAGTTTCCAATCCAGAAGACACCTGAGACATTCCAGGTATCAGGTCATGGATTGATCCAGAAGCTTCTATAATTAGATGTTAGGCATTCTGGATCCCAAAAATAGACGCAGCTCTGCCCTATAGAATAAAGACAGAAAATTACAAACATCCTGTTTCACTCAGAAATGAGACAGAAAATTGCCCCTGCAAGTTTTGTGCATTAGACCAAGCGCAAGACAGGACCCATCCCTATGGATGTCAACTTAGTTGGTCTTAACTAAGTCAAGGGATATCCAGGCTAAAGAGGAGAAATTAGCAGCCTAGGATATTACCTCATTCCAAAACCTTATTCAGGTTTGGAATCCAACTCTGGGGGTGAAACTAGTAGCTTGGGGATAATAGGCTAGCTGGTAAGAGTTATCTGCAGCTAGACACTAGTCTGGCAGCTAACTTTAATCTATAAAAAAGCCCTTCCAAGATCACTTGAAAGGCAAACAATTAATAACCATCAACATTACTACTAAGCCAAATAGTGGTAGTGTCAAGTACAATAAGAGTGTATTATTGATACTTCCAGAATCCTGCCAAATCACCACAGCCAGTGTCGCGTCCCAAAGACCACAGGACTCTCCCTTTACTTGGCTCAAGCAGCCACAGAACTCTGCCAGTTGCTGAAATCATACACCAATTGGAAGAACATATGTCCCCATACAGATATCCCAATCTCAACATGTATAACAACCCTAATAAAAATAGCAACTTTTCTTTGTCACAAGTGACAAACTCCTATTGACCATACTTACAGTAGTTTTAAAAGCTATGGCAACAACCAAAAATACTTCAGACTTAAACAAAATGATTTCAGATTTAAGCAAAATCCAACTTTCAGGTAAAAATATATACTCTGTTAACAGAGTTTATTGGCGTTAATGGGCAAAATGAGTCAACACAGCAACAAATGGCTCTCACACAAAGCAAAACTATTCAAAATACAATCCAAAATGCATTGATTCACAAACAAAATGGTGTGAGTTGACTTTTGGTGTACATATGTTTACTATGTGAATTGGTGGCAAAATACACCCAAGCAAGGTGAGTCAAAACTCAATCCAAAAAAAAACACAATAGCAACTTGCTATGTAAACAAAATCACTACCTCAGTGTGTGAAATGGATTGTAATCAAGAATGATACCAAGGTATCTAAAATAAGACACAAGATCTGAAACATAAATTTTAAAAATATTGTGTTGGGTGCTTAATTTGGTGTAAAATCTGGGGAAAATGGGTGGCAATTATTATGGGTATTCTAAAATGGGTGTTGTAAAACCAAAAACAACTAAATAAGAAATAAAAAATATATATAATTGGGATATTGGGTGGGGAAAACTCTGATTAAATATCCATATTCAGATAAAAGCAAAAAATAAAATTAGGGAGTAACTTAATTGAAATTTATTTAATATTTTATTAAATTTTAAAACAGAATGAACCCAAAACCAGAGTACCAATGCACCTGTTGTGCACCGCAGTTGCAGTTGCCCCTGCAGGTCAAAGAATAGAGTTAGTGCAACCCAAGTGCCTACTCAAGGAGGAGACAAGAGAGGAGAGTTCCATAGTGACGCTGCACTGACACAGCTGGTTCAAGGAGCACAAGCTGCTAGGGTGCAGAGCATCAACCCTTGGGTCCCAAAGCTGACCCAGAAGCCCACCAAGGTCACCACTACAAAGAAAGTTAGAAACAAGGAGGTAGAACTTACTTTTTATGTGTTTATCATTGTGTACCGGCAAGAGTTGGTCCTGTCAGCCATGCTGGAGAAGGTGAAGCCTGTACTTGATACTAGCTACAAGCCCTATGTCAGTGATGACAACCAGGAAGAGGACAAGGAGCCTGAGTTCTACCTAACTGATGAGGGACAGCTAGTGCTCAAAAATGTTGCATCCTTCTACAACAAGGCACCCATGCCCTGTGTTGTGCTCAATGCCAACAAGCCAATCCCCACTGCTAAAAAGCCTGCCCAGAAGCGCATCTCTGACATCAAATGCATCATCCTTCTTAAGCTAATGCGTGAATTGGGCAATTACAAGGCAGCTGCAGCTCTTGTTGGGGTGGATCCCAAGTATGCCTTGAAGACATTCAACACCTTCATCAATACTGGCCAGGTCCTTTCTGTGGAGAAATCCTTGCGTGTTTCTACCATGCTCACCAAGGAGTACAAATGAGCAATCTGCTAGTGGATCATCCAGGACTGCCATCTTGAACTGGAAAATATACAGGCAATGGTTAAATCTACTTTGGGGTTGAGGCCTCAATTTCCTTTTACTACCATCTGCTGAAGGGGATGCGCTTTTCCTGGAAAAAGCTTAGGGTATCTCTGTACAATTGGAATGCCCAACCAACATTGAGACCTGGAAAAACTACGCAGAGGCGTACACTGCCCTCAGGGCCAAGGGGACAGTAAAATTTTACTATATTGACAAATTGACATTTGCCTTGTCTATGTGCAATGCATATGGCTAGGTCCCCAAAGGCTCAAATGATGGGATGGCTTGGTGTGCTGCAGTCCGCGCCACAGCCTATTCAATGATGGCTCTCCTTGGTCCAAAGGGGGTTGGGATATACCAAATGATATTGGGTTTGCATAACAGCAGGACCTTTCTATCATTCCTCCAATTGGTCCAGGAGCACCTGAGGCGCATGAGCCCAGGCTTCACCAACGTCATTGTGTTGGACAATGTTGGTCCCCACAAAGTGACTGACATTCTCAAGGAATTCCCAATGATAGACACCAGCATTGCTGTGGGCCCCCAGCAATTGGCTACGGAAAATTTGGGCCTTCTCTTCCTCCCGGCCTATTTGCCCTTCCTAAATCCCATTGAGTAAGTCTTTGGGTGGCTCAAGCAAGTTGTCAAGCAGGGAACCCCAACTGGGACCAAAGACCTGTTTAATTTGCTGCAGGCCAGGATCCACACCCTCCCAGCTGAGACCGTGGCCATAGAATTTAGCCACGCTGATTTGTTCATCCCTGTGTGCCCAGCCAAACAGCCAATCAATTAAAGGCTTAGTGTGTTCAATTTTTTTATATTCTTTAATTTACTATTCAAGATTTATTAATTATCATTTTATATTTAGATGTTTCCAAGCCTGCAAACACATTCAGCAGGACAATCAATGAAGGTTAGTGATTTATTTATTTATAATCATTTTTTATTGTGTCATCTAAGGGTATCCCAAACGCTTGATACTGGATTACGCAAACACATTAATATCACTTTTGGAAAATAAATATAGAAACCAAATTAAAAAAGTTAAATGTAACATGTATAAATTAGAAGTAGAAATTATTGATATATATTATTATGCTTTTATTAAGACCTTCTCTGGGATATATTTTGCAAATCTTGTTTACTAAAATAAGAATTAGAAAATTTTATTATAATAAAAATAATATTAATTGTAATGAAATTTATTGGAAGAGAGAATTTATTAAGAGCGCCTGTAGTGAGTTCTTCTGTATGTACCCACCCCTCAATGAAGATGGTGCACAAACTCCACTGCCACACTGTGGATGGTGGAAACACCCTTATTAAAATATTCACAGCGGTAAGTAAAAGAGAGTAGGATCAGGTGCAAATGGAGGAGCAGCTTCTCTGGCGGGGCTGCAAACCTGTAGATACCAGCAAGGACCTGGGCGTCCTGGATGACGTGATCCACCAAGTCATACCCAGGGGGACCTTCTTCCCGTCTAGGGAGAGCCTGGCCTTGTCAATTCCTAGGAGGACCCCATCAAAATCCTCCACGCTGGTGCTCATTCTGAAGTAGAAGAGATACCCCAGGTAAACCACCAGATGAAGTCTTTGCCCAGCAAAGGCTTCCGTAAACTTGAACAATTTATTGAAAACTACACTGATCTTCTTTTCATGCTTGGTCTTTGCAAAGGTCAGCTCCATGGCTGAAGGGACCCCCGTCTTGTTGGCACTCCATGCCAGCCCAAAGTCTGCCAAAAGGATTTTGGTTTTCTTGACAGCTGTTGTGTCTGCAACAGCCAATTTTCCCACTGCGCGCCCAAAGTTGTCCAGCAGGTAAGAGAGTGTGTGCTCCAAGAGGTAGCAGAAGTGAGCAGCTGCATGGGCCTGGCCCATCTCTGGTAACATTCTTGAATGGGAGCATTGCCAAGACGTCCCAAACAAACTCAATGGAGTTTACTGTGTAAACTCCATTGAGGACCACCGGGTCAATGCAGACCAATTGGGCATCCTTGTAGGCAGTAACTGCCTACAAGGATGCCCCCTCATTATGCATAAGTTCAGCCAATGCCTCCTGCAACATTGGAAAGGACCTATGTACCCTGTCTTTGAGCTCCTGAAAGACAGGGGGGATAGATACAGCTGCTTGGCCATGTGAGTAGCATAATTTGCATAAAAAGTGGGGGGGGACAAAAGGAACCAGGTCCCGGCAGAGTTCACTGTCAATGTTCTCTAACAAAAAAAGGTAATTATTTGGAAAATTTTATTAATTATATTTTTTTAGATTACCTTTGAGGGTTTCCTCCTTGCTGGCGGCTTCAGCAGGCTTTGCCATTCTCAGCGCAAGTAATTGTGCTGACAATTCAGTGTCCACAGTTCTTGCGCGCTTTGAAGGTTTGAGATGTTCATACATCTCAGGGTTGTCAACCCAGATGGGCGGCGCAGAGAGGGCAAAGGACTTGAATTGAAGGCCTTCCATGATGTGCTTCTGGACATTTAAAAGCTGATCAATTGTTGTTTTGGGGGTGTCTGGCATCTTGGCCATCAGTGCCTTGGCAGACACCTTTTCAATTTTGTCCCCTTTAAGGACGGCAGACTTAACTCTTGCTTTGACTTTGCAATTAATCTCCTTGATTGTTGCAATTGCGTGATCAAGGTCCTTCAATAATTTCTCCAATTCTCTCATTGATTTTTTACTAACCTTTTCATATTTTTTTATAAATTTTGCCCCAATAAATTCTGTATTATTTTGATACTGTTGCTTCTTTGTTATTCCTTTTTGTTTTCCCATTTACTACATTATCCCATCTTTCTACCCATTGTGTATATGTTTTACGCTAATCTCAATATGTGTTGTTTGCTTTGTGCTGGCATTGTTTCCTTAACTACCATATTATTTTTGGCACTTTGCACAGCCCCTTGTGAAAAAATTAACAACAATTTGGTGATCAGCTAAATTTGAATTAGAAAATTATAGGTTAACTGTTTTTAGATAAAGTTGTTACTGATCCAAATTCAAAATCTTAATGATAAACTTTAAGCCAATCAGGAGCCAAGTGATAAAGTGATTGTTGTGACATAAAGAATAAAACCAACTATAAACAAAGAGAACATTAACAATTAAAATTCAAAATAAAGATAATATAAATAGAAAATGTTTGGCAACAGGGGGTTTATTGGGGCAGGGAAGAGAGATGCCTAGTAGGCTGAATAGCATGGGAAGGAAGACATTGAGGAAGTGCTGGCCTGGGGGGTCTGGAATTGGGTGGGTGGGGCTGGAAGATGGGGGGTGGCGGGGGTAGGAGGATTGTGTGTGATGGCCACCATATAATGCTCATCATATTCCTTGTCTGTCATTGGCTGGATGGGCTGGTAGGTGGCAGTGGCACAAGGTGGGAGGTGCTTGTCCTTCTGTGATTGGTTGCCCATTGTTGTAAAATATGCAGCCTGGGTGCTGATTTCTACGAATAGTTAGTCTACTACTTCTTTATCTTAATACTATACCTGTTGTGGTATAGTGACAGCCTGAGTCAGGACAGAAGAATATAAGAAGATAATAAGACAAAAACTGGTATTTATTTAGATATTATTGCACTTATATAGTGTGAGGGGGGGGAATTGCCACCAGAGGCAGGGAGGCACAGACAGAAGGACTTCCCAAATGGAGGAGAGTGGATTGGCACAGCTAAAAGTCCCACGCAAGAGAACAACCGCTTTCTCGCGGCTTTCCTTAAGGAGGTAGATATAAATAACTTTGTTGTTCTATTTATAATTCTGGAAGTGAATCCTGTGCCTTGTGCGCATTTGAAAGGCAAATTGAACACCCATTTTAGGGGCATTTTAAACATCTTTATCACTAGTAGAATCAGGATGCAATAGCATGATTGCGCAATTGTTATGTTGCTCAATTCCTAGATGGACAACTTAATGTCTAATAAATTTAATCTGCAACATTTCCCTCCACTGGATTATACAACAGGGTCAAGAATGGCTTGGTGTCTCTAAGTAGCAGCTATAGTGTTGGGGTCAAATCACATGTCTTGTTAGGTGGGGGTTTGTTGCCCAATCCTTAGTCATTGGCTTTGTGGATCTGTAGGCAACCAGTTGTGTTTCTTGGCTGTCATTCAGGTGGTAGAACAGTTGGTGCGGTACTGGAAGAGTCTTGCCAGTCTCCAATAAACTCCTTCTTCTTTCATTCTTATTCCTCATACTTTGATGCAATACTATCACAAACAGGACAACAACTCATGGAATTTTTTAATTAGGCTTTTGTTTTTTTGGGTTGTTCTCCTCATTGGGGCTTACTCTTGATCACTAGGAGCAGCACACATATACTGAGCGTGTACTCTAGTGATCAATTGCCCAGAATGGGGCTCCTTAAGGGTGTAGGAGTCAGGGCTAGTCTTATGGATAACTTGAACTGGGCCTTGCCAAAGGGAGGCAAGTTTGGATTTGCGGCTGTACCCTCTATTGCTGAAGAAGTAGACTGAGTCTCCTACCAGGTAAGTGGGTAAGGTGGGGCGTTTGGATGCAGCTTGTTCTAGGTCCTGCAACTTATGGTTTAGGTTTATGGTGTAGGCCTCTGATTACAAGTGAATAAAAGTTTGAGCCAGCTTGTTGAGGTACGCCTCTGGGTATACAGCCAGGCTGGGCTTTATCAAGGAATATAGAGAAAGGGGAAGTCCTGGTTGTTGGCTGTAGAGCAGTTGGAAGGGCAGCTTACCATTGGCCTGATGGTACCCAATGTTATATGCAAAGGTGGCTGCAGGCAGGAAGGTATCCCATTCAGTCTCATGTTGATGACTGAGCATCCAGAGTATCTGGACCAGGCTCCCATTAGTGCGCTCTACCATGCCATTTGTCTGTGGGTGATAAGGATTGGATAGTGTCCCACAGATTTCCATCAGTTGATTGAGGGTGGGTTGATATAACTGGTGAAGTTGATACCATTGTCTGTCAGCAGGATCTGGTGGCAACCATGTTTGTATATGATATTCTCCAGGATAAATGTGGCTGTCACCAGTGCAGAGTGGTTGGGAATTGCCTTGGCCTCTACCCATTTAGTCAGATGGTCAACTGCCACAATGATGAACTTGTTGCAACTGTTGGTAGCTGGAAGGAAGCCCACTACGTCAATGGCTACAGTGTGGAAGGCAAACCCAGGGCGTACAAGTCTGTGTTGAAACTTGGCAACCTTAGGCCTCTCAATGTTGCAGTCATGACAGTTGGCTAGCATATCCACTACGTCAGTGTGCATTTCTTCCCAGAAGCAGTGCTACTGTAGCAGAGCTAATGTCTCCTGTATCCCACCATGGCCAGTAGTCTTGTGAGCAGCCACCACTAAGTCCATGTGTAGGGATGGGCATATGTAGGGTAGCCAATAGTCTCCACAAAGCTTCAGGAGTTGTCCCTTAGAGACCTTGGTATCAACAGTTAGCTTCCTGAGAGCTCTCTGTATCTCTACCGGCTCCTTCCCCCACAAAGAAGGATCCTCCATAAGCTTGTCATAGAGAATGTCAGCCATGGGGGATACTAAGGCAACAGTGGGAAGGCGGGAGAGACAGTCAGCATTCTGGTAGACTACCCTGGCTTGATGAATGATCTTGTAGTCATAAGCCTGAAGTTTAATGGCCTAACACGCCAAACGTCTTTTGGGGTCCTTGAGGGTCTTCAGCCATTGCAAGGAGGCATGATCTGTTACAACTGTCAAATTTACCCCATGGAGATAGACTATGAATTGTTGGTAGGAGTATATCACAGCCAGACACTCTTGCTCGGTGATAGTGTAGTTCCTCTTGTGAACGTTAAGCGTACACAAGCAGTATCCAACAGGGTGTTCAAGTCCTTTGGAGTCCAGTTGGGAGAAAACACCCCCAATTGCAGTCAGACTAGCATCTTTATGAACCACAAACATCTTGGCAAAGTCAGGGTAGGCCAGTACAGGGGCTGCAGTCAGTGTTCCCTTGAGAGGATTGAAGGCAGATTGGCACGCTGGGCTCCAGAAGAATTCCTTATCAGCTTGGCAAAGCTGAAAAAGTGGGTTGCTCAGGGATGCAAAGTTGAAGATGAAGCGGCAGTAGTACCCAATCATCCCCAGGAAGACCTGCATGTCCCGCTTATTGGCCAGGATCTGTGTTTTCTCAATGACTTCCACCTTTAGAGGTACAGGGCAGAGTCCATCTTGGCTAATGATGAACCCCAAGAACTCAATGTGCTCCTTGAAGAGGTTGCACTTGCGTGGCTTGAGCTTGATATTTTCTGCAAGTAACCTCTGTAAGACATCCTCCAAGTGCTTTAGGTGATTATTAAAGGTTTGGGAGAACACATTAATGTCATCCAGGTAGACCAAGACACTGGTGAGTTTGAGGTTGCCCATCACTGCATCTATGGCCTTCTGGAAGGTAGCCAGGGCATTGGACAGACCTTGAGGCATCCTTGTGAGTTGGAATAGCACTTAGTCAGTGATGATTGCCCATTTTCCTTGATCAGCGGGTGGTAGATTGATCTGCCAGCACCCACTGATAAGGTCCATGGCGCTGAATAACTTGGCGCCACCCATTTGGTCCAAGGTATTGTCAATACAAGGAGGGGATATGAATCCTTCTTGGTAACAGCATTCAGTTGATGGTAGTCAATCACCACACGGTTGCTGTCATCCTTCTTTTGACAATCAGGAGAGGGGAAGCCCAAGGGCTTTTACTGGGGACCAGTAAGCCAGATCCCAATAGCTTCTGAAGCTCCTCGCTAGCCACAGCCTGATTGGCTTGACTGCACCGTATAGGTCTGGAACAGATAGGTGGACTGCCTTGGGTGTCAATATGATGAGCAACATCTGCAGCCTTGCCCAGGTCATAATCATCCTTGACAAACACATCCTTATACTGGGCAAAGAGATCCATAGCTTGATCCTTCTGCTCTTCAGAGAGGCCAGATAGAGAGTTGTGGCTTATGACTGATAGCACCAGTGGTTGCTCACAGGGTAGACCCAACTCAGAGAAGTCTGCAAAGGGGGCAGTCTCCTGCAGGTTGTCATGCTCTTCCAGTTGTATATAAGCCAGAAGTTGGTGTTTGGAGACAACCATAGCTTCACAACTTATGTTGGCCAAGAGTATGAGTACCTCCTTCTCACTTGGCATGAGGATGCCTGGTGCAACTCATGGTTTCAGTCTGGAGGCATTAGGGATGCCAAAGATTTCTCCATGAGTGCCAGCTGGTAGAGCCAGCAAGAGGCCTGTATTGTGGATCATCTGAGAGCCAGGTGGGGTAGTCACATTACAGGAGGCGTAGACTGGGATACCCTTGGCTTCCCCAATTTAGAGAGGTAGCATCTTGACCTTCTTACTACACAGCGTATAAGCAACTGTAAGCTCTCCATTGACGTACTCCAGATTGATGTAGTGCAGACGTTTGAACACTTATTCCAGGGGTTCCAGGTGTTTGTTATAGATTCAAGAGAAGACATTAACGTCATCCAGATAGACCAGGGCACATGAGGGCTTGAGGTCCCCCATCACAGCGTCAATAGCTTGTTGGAAGGTGGCTGGGGCATTAGAGAAACCCTGAGACATCCTGGTAGGTTGTAACAGCCTTTGGTTGGCAAGTATGGAACAATTCTCTGAGTCATCTGGAGGGAGAGCAATCTTCCAGTAGACAGGTATCAGGTCCATGGCCAAGAAGAACTTGGATGTGGACCCAGTAGGCAAGATCATCTTGCATTCTCACAGTGAAAGAATCTAACGTTTCTGATTGAGAGGCAAAGTCAACCAGCAGAGGGGCATCAGAAGGCTCTGTTGTAAAGGAACAACAAGTGCCAGGGTCAGGCACAGGCTTGTCAGGGGGTAGAGGAATGGGGGGAGAGGAGGGAGGTGAAACCACAAATGCAGCCAAGGATTTCTCCTTGTCCTGGCTGCTTAGTAGTTTTTTGAGTGATCCTAATTGTACTCCTCAATGCCAGAATTATCAGTGAAGTCTTCCCTGCTCTGACTAGCCTGAGGTTTAGTTGCTTTGGAACCATCAGGAGTGATGGAGGGATTGCTATCAGGTTCCCAAGGAGACTCCAGGGTACCTGCTGCAGGTACAACAAAGGAGACATCCTCTTCATTGCTTCTGTGAAAGTGGTGGGAGTCAGGAAGGAGCAATGTAGTAAGGATCTTCTGAGAGGGGGAACTATCAGCTTTAGCATTCCCATGCAATCCCATTAGATTATCAGGGGTACTAAATGCTGAGGCACCTTCAAGGTTCTTGTTTAGTTGGTCCTGAAGGGAGTCAAGGAGAGCACGTTGAGCATCCAACTCATCTAGCCACACTTTCTTTTCCTGAAAGGCCAGAACTAATTCCTCTTCCAGAACTCCCATCTGTCTCTCTTGAGCCTTTATAGTATCCTGAAGAGCAGAGAATTCCATGGTGCAGCTGTTATTGATGTCTTCTGGCTTAGGAGTTTTCTGTTAATGATCATAGAACTCCAGGGCAACATGCTGATTCATCTGGGTGGGTACCAAGGAAGAAAGTACATGTTCTATCTTGCTCATCCATAGAGCCATTCCAGAGTGGGAGTGAACAGCTTCTGATATATTTTGAGCAAGGTTTGGGGGGCCAGAGCAGCTATCAGTTTGGAGGGTTCCAGAATTAAGGGAGATTCCATCAGGAGAACAACCAGAAGAAGAAGGAGGAGAATATTGACAGCATACTTCCTTCACCAAGGCAGGCTCCAAGGAGCAGGAGACGTGGTTCATGCCAGTTGCTTCAGCCATGGGGTCAGGCTGGATTGGTATCAAGGAGATAAGGGCTTTTTCAATGGAGTTTATCCAGGAGATCATAGTTGACTGGGAGCCGGCAATTTCCAAAAGTTGTTGGCAGTTAGGCAACCACTGGCTTAGTCCTGGTTGACCATAGGAAGAGCCATGGAGTCTACCAGATAGAGAGTCAGAAGCAGTGAAGGTTGATCCTGGAGTGGGCTGGGCAGAAGGAGCCGCAGTTATAGGCAAGGACATCTCTCCCTCCACAAAAACAGGGCCGCGGGGGTAGGAAGAGAGGAAGCTGTGGTTTGAAGAAGCATGAGCGCCAATGTTGTAAAATATGCAGCCTGGGTGCTGATTTCTAGAATAGTTAGTCTACTACTTCTTTATCTTAATACTATACCTGTTGTGGTATAGTGACAGCCTGGGTAAGGACAGAAGAATATAAGAAGATAATAAGACAAAAACTGGTATTTATTTAGATAGTATTACACTTATATAGTGTGAGGCAGGGGAATTGCCACCAGAGGCAGGGAGGCACAGACAGAAGGACTTCCCAAATAGAGGAGAGTGGATCAGTACAGCTAAAAGTCCCGCGCAAGAGAACAACCGCTTCCTTGCGGCTTTTCTTAAGGAGGTAGATATAAATAACTTTGTTGTTCTATTTATAATCCTGGAAGTAAAGCCTGTGCCTTGTGCACATTCAAAGGCAAATTAAACACCCATTTTAGGGGCATTTTAAACATCTTTATCACTAGTAGAATCAGGATGCAATAGCATGATTGCGCAATTGTTCTGTTGCTCAATTCCTAGATGGACAACTTAATGTCTAATACATTTAATCTGCAACACCCATATTTACATGGAAGACAATTTTGGCAAACAAGTCAGCCACCATTTGGCGGCCAAAGAGAAAATTGTGGTCAAGGACCCCAAGATAGAGGTTGTTGAAAGCCTGAGAGTGGCGCTCCCATAGTGTATCTCCAATGTTAAAGAAGACAACATCAGCCAGATGGATGTCTGTGTGACCAGCTGGGTACACAGAGGCTTGGTGCCCGCATTGCTTGATGGCCTCAAGGGCAGTGAAGCTACCTTCTATCTGGTGGCTCAAGAAAACCTGATGCTTTGAATTTTAGCCATCCCAGGAGTTGAATAATCCACTGAGGATGTGGTTGTACTTGTAGTCATTGGTAAAATCTGGGGTCTGTCTAATAGTAGACAAAACCCTTGGCTGAAACATCCAGAAATGCACCAATTAATGTCCCCTTCTTGACCTTCTTCCTTCTATTCTTGGTAGCGGCTTTTCCTTGCTCACCAAAATTGTCAAACACAATCAGTAACTTGTAGTAGAAGATAAACATGACATCATCTGATAGACTAATCAAGCATCAGAATAGGGTTGATTCAATGTCTAGATCATACAGGGAATTCTCAGTGCCATCCCATTGGCTACCAGAAAAATTGGTAAGAACCTGTATGAAAGCCACCTTTCTGTGCATCCAGAGCTGCATCATGCACTCAGAGACCCATATGTTATGGTGCACAAGCTGTTTGCGGACCTGGGTTAGGGGAAGCTTGGGGTCCTGCTGGAGGAGGTTGAGCAATATTGGGTATGCCTCATTGATTTGGGACTTGGGGGCCTTCTTTGGCTTCTTGGCTGTCCCAATCAGATTCCTCTTATTCATTAAGTTATTGAATTCCCGCATTATTGTGGCTCAGATGAATTGCAACTGGGTGACAATCTGGTCCCATGATAGACCCTGTAGGTTTAGTGCCACAATTTCCTGGAGAATTTAGGCGGTGATGATTTGTTGTTTGGGGCGCTGGGCCACAGGAGCTGAAGCCTGATTGGCTGTAGGGGGCAGGTTGGCTAGCAGAAGGAAGTTGTTCCAATTAAGGTTGCCATCCTGATTGGTTGGTTGGTGGGCAGCTTGTGCAGGGGTGGGTACGGGAGCAGGGGCAGAGCTAGACACTATGTGACTACTGAACAAGTTAAAGCCATAGGGGTCGGTGGTCAGGTACAGGTCAGCTTCCTTGTTACCTGCCTCAAAGGCTTGGGTATAAATGGGTGCCTCCATGCCCTGAGCCTTACCTCCATTGAAGCTGGCTTGGCTGCTGGCGCTGTTGAAGATGTTGCTGTTGAAAACCATATTGAAAAAAAAACCTAGGATAAAATCACTAAAAGTAGAAATTTTAAAATTTAATGATTTATTTTTATTGTAATCTCTAGTCCATATTTGGAAGGTTCTCAAAACCATTCCATATAAATCAGGATCCATTAAAATGAATAAAATGCCTCTGTTCCTAAATTAGATAGCTGTTGATTATCTGTTAAACTGTTATTTTTCTATTTTAGGCTGCTCATACTATACATTTTGTGTGAGTTCATTTTGTTTTGTGCTTGTGGAATCTTGCTTTTAGATTGCTCAAATTTTGTTTCATCTTAGTCCTTCTGTCAGTGCCTCATATGAATCCTGATTGGATTATAATATACTCCAGAACAGCATCCATCCATTTCACTTGTTGTGTCAGCTCATTTTGTTTGTGGTTTAAACAATGCACTTGATTTTTGCTATAATTTTATATAATGGGCTAGTGAAATTTTGTTTTTTTGACAGTTCATTTATTAACTGAAATTTTATAAATTAATTAAATCCTGAATCTCACGTGATTTGGATTTTGTTCAAATCTGAAATCATTTTATTTAAATCTGAAGTATTTTTGGTTGTTTCCATAGCTTTTAAAACTACTGTACTGGAAAACCTCAACTACAGGATTCAAACCCTGACACCCTGTGGGCCGCCAGCCCGCAGGACCAGCCGCCTGCAGATTTTCAGGCAGGAACCAGAACAAGATTTGACTTCGGAAAATCCTTTAAAGCTTACTGAGTCAAAATCACCTACATCAACACTCCCCACATTAAAGGATCCTGTTAACCCAGCCAATCAGTGGGCAGGTCTAGCCATAGAACCCAAAATAACTTGGGCCACCACGGAAGAGGAAACAAAAAAACTTCCTATAGAACGCGGGCTGCCCAGAGATGACCAACCCCACAACCCAACAAGGGAATTTGAGTATTCTCAGTTCAAACCAGCCAATGAATTAACTCCTGCAATGGATGCCACCAAGGACTGGAAAAACCTGGTAGACGGTAACACCCGGGCCAAAGAAATTTGTAAAAGTTCACTCATGATAGATGGGCATACTTATACCCTGGACCACCAGGAAGTTGCCCATTGCCATTCTTTCAATAAAGTGACATGAACCTTTGGTTCAACCAGGTTATTCCATATTTGATATTAGTTCTATTTCATTCACAGTCTACATCCTGTGGTTCTATCCCTCACACCTGTCAACCCCAAGAAACTGTGAACCAGCCACCTGACCTTTATTGTCCACCAGGAGCTCCCTACGGCCCAGTACATTTCACTGAGTACCCACCCCCAACCCTGTGTATTTGGAGTTCACCCTAGAGAAAATCCTAATCCACAACCCTGAGGCAAGAACTAGAGAGACTGAGACTGTTTACAGGGAAGGCCACAAAATCACTATACCTCCCCTGCTATTCTGCAACAAGTACAACCACCTGCCTGTGTATTTGGTCCCAATGACTCTGCCTCTCACCCTGTGGCCCAACTGCCCGCAAGAATCCGTTGCTGCCAATGAATCCACTTCCACTCAGATATTTGGAGTGATGTACATCACTCTTACCAGCTTGATAGACTCTATGGTACCTGTCAGCAGACCTTGGGCTCTCCTGGGCAAATTGTTATCTTATATTGTAAAGTTGGCCCAATCTTGTGGTGGGCCCTCCCTGCCAGGCCCGCGGGCTGTCTGCCCGCAAGTTCCCAGGAACCCCCCATAGGCTGGATCCCTGACATTTTTCTTCAAGAACGCAAAATCTTGACAGGAGAAACCTTCAAAAAAACCAAGAGCTTATTTCACTTCAATTTCTGCACTTTGTTTTGTGCACTTTGATTTTGTCCCCTGAAATAACATAGGGAAACATAGTACAATATTATATTAATTTAATTTTTTTGAAATTGCCTCCAAAACATACCAATTTATTAATATTACAATAAAATAAAAATCCACAAAAAAACTTCATTTTTTTTATATGTATTTAAATACCAGGTCTTAAAGAATCTACATAAGGAATTTCAAAAGTTTTTATTAATTAATTAAAGTTTTACAAGCTTATAAAAAGTGTGCCTAAATCTAAAAAGTCAATTTTTGATTTCCTCAATTTTGATTTGGGGAATTTAATAAAACATAATGAATAAAATATTAATTTTTTGCAAAAATTTAATATTAAGTGGACTCAGTTTTTTGGTACCTTTTTGGATTTTGATTTGACTACTTTTTAATTTCTGCACCCATTAAGAAACTAAATGTAAATTTTTATATAACTTTTCATGAGATAAAATTTTATTTTTTAAAAATAAAGAGCTTATAATAGTATTTTATATTAATATTTGAATAAAATAAATTAAAAAAATTGCCTAAAGTTAAAAAATATTTTTTTAGCTCTTGATTTCTTTTTTACATATAGAAAAAAAATTTAATTTTTTTAATTTTGATGTTTCAAATATTAAATTGAAGATTTTTTTGCACTTTGATTTTTTCACTTTTGATTTTGTCCCCTCTATTCAAAGGGGTAAATAAGTTCTATTTTAAAAGCCCAATTAAATTAAGGTGTGTTTTAAATTGCATCAATTTGGGCACTTTGAACTTGTTTTTTTGATTTTAGCTACTAGTAAAATTTTTTTAAAAAAAGGCAGATTTAAGAAAAATATTAATTTTTTTGGGGAAATTTTTATTAAAAAAAGTGTGAAGATCAAAAAATCCATTGATTTAGACATTTTTTTCTCCACACTTCAACTTTAGGCACTTGCCCACAAAAAACAGTCATCATAATAGTAGGAAAACATCAATGATTGTAGCTGGGCAAAAATCATAATAACTATAATTCACAATGATTAGGCAACTAATCTTTATTTGGCCACTAATAGCCCATGCCTAAAATTCACTCAACTGTGTTTATCACAGTTAGGTTCATGCTGCTGTTGCTGATTAACTGGTGTAGAAGCCTGTATAAACCCTATACTGTAAAGACCCAACAATTGGGGGAGTATTTTAGCAAAATAAGGTACCAAGTTGGTGACTTGGAAACCTGTGAGCGCCATCACAATGGGATAGACTGTCATCATCCATCTGAAGACCTTGGTGTGTATGTTATAACGTCCAAAATTACCGGCAAAATACGTGAGTATGTAGTATATACAGGTGTATATAGCTACGGACTGGGTGGAGTGGGGCAATACCAGCATGGGCCAGGAGTACTGCTTGGAGGAGTTTAGCTGTGCTGGCTCCTTGTAGGTGTACTTGCCAGGTGGTCAATTGAATGGCCCATGCTGGTGATTGTATTGGTGGCCCCCAATCCCTAGGCAGGCTGTGAGAACAGCTGAGAAGATTAGATTGTTTATCTTCTGATCCTGGGAAAGGGCAGACAAAGCTTAGTGTCTTTAACTTTCTTGTAGGGTAAAGTTCTGATTGATTTATGTGATACTATTGAGGTGTAATTTCACTCAATGATAGCACAAACTATCATCAAGTGAATTGGCTTTATTATATACTATCATCCTTGTGAGGGCATGAATAGAGTAAAACACTGGACAGGGAACCCTGAACACTTGGTGTTGTCTGGAATTCCCTTTTGGGAGGGGGGATTGGAAGTGGTGTGCAGGCAATAAAATTTTACTTCTAGGCTTGCATTGGCTAGGTATATTATTGGATGCTTTCATGCATCCAATTTTGAATTCTGCAGTTAATGCAGGAATGGGTGGGTTGAGCAGCTTGTCAGCCCCTCCCAAATTTGGTAGATTCCAAATTTGGGCAGCAGTTCCCCCTCCATTTGGGGTTGGGGAAATTGCCTTTTTGGGTTTCCTCATTTGGCAATTTCCCCATTTAACAGGCTGGCTGGCAGCTGGCTGCGCAGCCTGCAGGCGGGGTATAAAAACTGTCAAAATTAAAAAAATATTTTTAATTCTTGTTTTCTTGGCTCAGCCTTTTGTGGCAGTTTCCCCAATAAAAGGGAACTGCTGAAATTTTTCATTTTGTTTATTGAGTCCAATTGTGACCAAAATATTGTCCTGAACCAAGGTGTTGTCAGGAATATTCCTGATATATACATAGAGACTGTTGAAGCCTTTCTAAGAGGGAAGACATTTCTTGGTAGAATATATGTTCTTCAGATATAGCAGTGCACACAATGCAGGGTATCTAACTTGTGAGGATACTGGTCATGATGCTATTGTGAATTTGTCTTTTGTAGTATAGGTTAGAATTTTGTCAATATTGTGATATTAAAAAGAAGGCAACTTTTGGGGAAGCTTCAAATAATAATTTAAAAAAGTGATTTATTGGATAATAAAGTAGGCTTTTATAGCCAGAAAAATTGTGGTGGGTACCTAATTGGGATAAGTGGTTGATATCAGGTGACATGACTTGAATCAGGGATGAGCAGGTACTTGGAAAAGTCAAGTAGAAATTGGTTTGGTACCAAAACAGGCAAATGGTTGAAAAATTGATTTGGTACCAAATTGGGCAGTGTGTTGGATGTTGAACTAGATTGGTGGTAGCCAAACTGTTCTAACATTCAATTCTTTGACAATATGCTGGAAATCTTACTTTTGCTACCAATGTTATAAATGTGAGTTTAGCAGAGTTATAAAAAGAGGAAATAATAGTTAATAGATGATGTTTTTATTTATAATAAACATATTATATAGCGTTTGCAGTCACATCAGGTGTAAATAAATGTTTCTAATAGGTGAAGTGCTATTCTTGAAAAATGAGAGACACACCATATAAGAGTCTATTTGGCTGTGATGTGGGGCAGGAAGATATTTTGTCAATTTTTTCCTGACAACTGATTTTCAGTCAATTTGATCCAGATATAATTTTCTTCATATATAATTTTTTAACTTTACAATAAATCAAAAAATTAAATATACTATAGTTATTAAAAAAAGCTACACTTCACAGATATAATTATTTTTAGTTTTATTTTTTGTATTTAAGAGGCTTAATTTTAAAGTTTTATAGTAGTTTTCAAACCTGTTGAGATAAATGTATATTATTCAGTTTAGAACACATGAACTCAGTCTAAAAACAAAATAAAAGTGGATCCAAATCTATTGTAATTTAATATAAATTCCTTGATTTTTTATTTTGTTTTTAGACTGAGTTCATGTGTTCTAAACTGAATAATATACATTTATCTCAGCAGGTTTGAAAACTACTGTACTTTTTAAAAAACTAATTAAATTAAATTTCACTGCCAGATTATAAAATAAAAACATTAAAAGAGGTAAATAATAATTTTTATAAAATATGTTTTATTTATTTTGCATTTTGTATTTTTTTATTGTTGCAAAGTAAAAATATTTATATATGAAGAAAATTATATCTGGATCAAATTGACTGAAAATCAGTTGTCAGGAAAAAATTTGACAGTTTATCTTCCTGCCCCTGTGATGTCTCAGTTGGCAAACTTGGCTTAACACATCCTGGCTTTGGGTGGTGTTGAAAATTGCATCATTAATGTTATTTTGATATGCCCTTTGAATAGTGATATGTGTGAAAATTTGGTTGGTTTTGCTTTCAACTTTGGATATTTCTTGCCTTCCATAAATGGGTTGACATCAAATCTCACTCATTCTGGAATACCATGCCTGCTCTCAACTGATCCTAGTATGATTTGAACCCAACATGACCCCCTCTGCCACTCAGTCTATCTATTGAGTGATCATCAATCCTCATCTACTATTTAAGTAGAATTAATTCTCCTAATAAAGACAAGTTTATCCACATTTGTGTTGGCTTCTGTATTCTTCAAGCCATTTCCTTTCCTTTTTGTCAAAAAGGAATTCTTTTTGTACTCCAGGAAATTAAGGTATGTGCCCTTAATTTTGCCCTGAAGGCTAACCCAAGGCTAGCTTCAAACCTCAAACATTCTGTTATAAAGGTTTCCCGCTGTGTTCTCCTGGATGTCATCCTCAGGAGCCAAACACAACAGGTGGTGTAAGTTGAGTTATAGGTCTTCTTTTCTGACTCAAACCCTTGTTTGGGGGTTGAGCCTACAGCTCTGACACTACTATAACAGTATTTATTGTCCAAGGCTGAGATAACTTTTATTATTTATAAATTTAAGATGAAATCTAACCTCATCCTTTATACTACAATATTTAGTATGCATAATTACAGTAAATTCTATGGAATTATTTGAAAAGTTTATAGTAATTAAGCAGCTATTTTTGGAAGCCATATGTATTTGCGTTATTGCTTCAATGCTAGTATAGCTTTCTGCGATCATATCTGTTTAAAATTATAGCTGAATTTTTATAAGATATATTGGTTTATAATAGAAAAAAGGGTTTATTTTTAAAGTTAATGGTTAAATAGCTGGTCTGACCAAATTTAAAGCAAATTCAAAAGCACCAAGTTTGGATTCGAAAAAGCTGGGCTTGATTTGAATTCCAAATGAAGCGAATTTGATTGGCTTTGTTATCTAAATTTTAATGTTTAGGACTTCATTTAAATTCAAGTTGTATAAAACTTTTAATATACTGCTTTTGGATTTTCTGTAGATGAAAACATCCTCTAGTGATATTGATAGAAGTGGATTAATTTGTTCATCCTAATTTGATAAATATAAAAATATATCAACAGTAGCAAATTAAATGAACCCATGGTATCGTATGTAGGGTTTAAATCTGTATGGCATTGAAATTTCAAATCTAAAATGGTCAAGTTACAGAATAGGTTCCAACCTAGAAAGATTGAGTTTAAATATTTTGATGTACATAAATTTAAAGTACACTGTTTAACTTTGAGTCCAAATTGCCTTAAATCTAATTTCAATAATAGACTGGAATTTTGAATCGAACCAAACGGACCCGAAACAGATGGACCAATGAAATGCCATGATAGGAAAGCTGCTGGATTGAAATCGAAATCAGAAGAGATAAGCTCAATTTATAGTGGAAATAGATGTTAAGCCGTTTGAAGAGTCCACCTTCCTAAATAAGAGGGAGCAGGTATAAATAGAAAGCAAACACCCTACAGTGAGTATTTTTGAAATAAAATACAATGGCCCGTACTAAGCAGACTGCACGTAAATCTACTGGAGGCAAAGCCCCCCGCAAGCAGCTCGCCACCAAGGCAGCTCGCAAGTCTGCCCCTGCCACTGGCGGAGTCAAGAAGCCCCATCGTTATAGACCTGGCACTGTTGCTCTTCGTGAGATCCGCAGATACCAGAAGTCTACTGAGCTGTTGATCCGCAAGCTTCCCTTCCAGCGTCTTGTTCGTGAGATTGCTCAGGACTACAAGACCGATCTCCGCTTCCAGGCCTCTGCTATTGCTGCTCTGCAAGAGTCTGCCGAAGCTTATCTTGTTGGTCTCTTTGAGGACACCAACTTAGCTGCTATTCATGCCAAGCGTGTTACCATCCAGCCCAAGGATATCCTTCTTGCTCGCCGTCTCAGAGGAGAGCGCATCTAAGCGCCTTATTTGTAAAAGCAGTATAATTATATTCCCTTCCTTATAAATATTGAATAAATGCCAAATTATAAATCTTTGATTTTTAGCCATTTTACGTTATTTTATTTTTATTCATCGGTTTGAATTAAATATTGCACCAATAATCTGCCTGCGTAAAATGTAAGTAATCCATATAATTGCTTTACGCTAGCATAAGGTATAAAAGTTATAGTAAATGAGATTATCTACCGTTTTCACCTTAAAAAAATATATTAGATGCTATTAATCTCTTTTACCAAATCATTTCTTTAAAAATACTTTGATACTGAATATCAAACTTTTAAACCCATTTAAAAATACTTTTTTCTTTTATTTTCTTATAATACATTGTACCTTTTCTTCATAAAACATCATTTTAAGTGATAACTACACAGTAAGTTACAATATGATGAGAATGTGCTATTGGAGAGGCAAGATTGAGTAAGAAGGAAAGTGACTTTATTAAGAAGAATGTCGCGAAATCTTATGTACAGTAGTTTTCAAAGCTGTGGCGCTAAGCGAAATCAACTCAGATTTAAAAGAAATAAAAAACTTATGGATTTTTATTGATTAATAATAGATTTGGGCCCACTTGCATTCCGTTTAAATCTGATTGATTTCGCTTAGCGCCACAGCTTTAAAACTACAGTATAGGGTGAAAGGTATATGGGGGAGCTTTAAAATATCATGGGAAATTTCCAGAGTCCGCAAAATTGAAATCTGAAATAGATAAGTCTAGCAGATACCAATAGTATCATAATTTAAAATTAGATTGTTGCAACATCTATGATTACTCCCTCTTGGGGAAGTAATTCCCTGAGTGATTCCCCAACTAGCTACTAATTTAGTGGTATTCTTATCAATCACTTATCAAATATGAGGATCAAACCTTTTGAATCCTAAATAGAACAATTACTTGGATAAGCCCTATGACTACCATGACATACAAAGACAGTATGTGGCTTCTCATGATACTATATAATACTCTAAACTCATATCAATAAAGTATCATTCTCTTCTTAATTTTCCCTTTTATTTTGTTTATTATACTTCTTAGAAGTATATTCACAACAAGATATTGATTTTGCTAACCTCAAAACACTCTTTTTTAGGGGCAGGAAGATAATTTATCAATTATTTTTCCATTGACTGATTTTCAGTCAAATTTGATCCAACTAAAAGTTTCTTCATATGTACTTTTTTAGCTTTACAATAAATCAAAAAATTAAATATACTCTAGTTACTAATAAATGCAATTCTTTACACATAATTATTTTTAATTTTTGTATTTAAGAGCCCTAATTTTAAATTTTTACCTTTTTAAAAGCTAATTAAATTAAGTTTCACTGCCAGAAAGGCAACCACCAGAATTAACTCAATCCGCAAGTTGACTTACTATATGTCAACAATCAGAATTAAAAATACTTTAATTTCAACAGCAATCAAAAGTCAGAGTTAAGTTTTTACTCATGCAGACTACTAAATGTTGACACTTTTTTAATAAGCAGAAACCTGTTTCCTGAACATTTTACTTAATAAAAATTAAGCTTCAAAATACTTTTTAGGGTAATGTGACAACATAGATTTAAAAAAGTCCATAAAAAGTTATACATTACAATTAAAAAAATTCATAAAAATACACTTCAAAAATAATTCACTATGAAATTAGCTATCTTTACTATAAAATATTTTTTCCCACTTATAAAGATAAAAAATCTGATATGCAAAAAGGTACTACATAAAAATTTACATATTATAAGAAAATATAATAATCAGAAACAGTAATATAAAGTTTTTTCTATATTGAAAGCTACAAAAAAACATATAATTTACTAGTAAAATACCAATATAGGCCATTTAATACAGCCTAAGGCATCAAGCTATCAATAGAAAATTAACCAATTTTATAAAAACAGTATCATAAATTATTAAGGAGTTATTCAGAATAACTACTTATTTAAAAAAGTTATACTGAACATAGAAGAACTATATACAAAATTAGGCAATACTCAATAAATTTAATTAAAAGCTAGACTGTGATCACCTGGTTGCCATTAAGAGCTGTGATAATCTTCTTGATGTATTTTCCAATCTCTAAAGCTTATATTTAGCCTTGACAACGTCCTTGATCTTCTCTTGATATTGTTTCTCTTTGGTGGTTCTCTTCTTCTTGGATGGGCGGTTTTCAATATCTCTGATGGATGCAACAGTCTTTCCCTGTTGGACTTTGAGGTGCTTGTAGAAGGTGTTGTATCTGGGCTTGATTCCAAAGGAGGACTTGATATACTTATTCCAGCCCTCCAAAGATGAATTATTTTTCATCTCATCATTAAGAACTTCCTGTTAGCAGTTCCAGTTGGCTTTGGCTCTGGGCTTGCTCTGGCGCTTAGTGACCTTACGTCCAATCCACTGTGATTCATAACATTCAATGAAAAGATAGAAGGCATCCTCATGTTTCTTGGCATATGGATCCTGGCATAGGAGGTCAAAGGCTTTTCCAGTATGCTCCGGATTTATAAAGGCTAGTGCTATAAACTGCTGAATTAAAAACTTGCACTTTCCTGATGTATCTAGATGGTGAAGTTTGCTGAGCTCAGGTAGACCTGTAAGGTCTTGTCCATAGTGGTGCAAGGTTATAAACTAAAGTGTGTAAAGCATTAGGGTTAAGATTCATAAGGTATAAAAAGGTAGGTATTGTCTGTAATATAATCTTACAGAATCCTGCTAAGAACTTATACTGGGTTACAAAAGGAGTGATAGAGTTTAAGAACCCTAAACAAAGAAGCTAAAACAAGGTATTTGATAGTGAATAATTATTAACTAAGGGAATGTCAATATTGGGATACTATCCATCAGCAAACTAGTACATGTAACTATTAAAAGATTCCTTAAGGAAAAATAATGGATACAACAAGCCTAAGGCTTGTTATTTTACAACTTTCATTTATTTAACTAAGGAGAAAAAAAGAGAAAAGAAGAAAACTTAGAATGAATTAATAAAAATTGAAATTCCTAAAATTTAAGATCTGAAGTTTAAAATTGATAAAGATTGAAGGTAAGAAATCACTTAGAGTTTTGGCTTAAAGCCTACTCTTCATAAGCTCTTTATTTATGTTAAAGCTTTCTCAATTGATAGAATGATAGATACAGAGAAAGAAGCCAAGAACAGAAGCAACTGGAGAAGTTTTGAAAATAACCTGGATGAGAAGGGGGAAAACAGAAGCCAGCAGGGACCACAGATCAGCAACGTGAAACTGGGGAAAGCAGCAATAATGTAACCAAGTTTTGAAAGGTAAAATAAAATTAGAAATCTTCTAACCTTGAAGTAGAAATATATAAGCTAATAGAATAGCTGGGAATAAGGAAGATAACAACAACAGCAATTTGAACGCAAATCAGTGTAAAAACAAGGTAAATTACTTTTAAATACTTAATTATTAACCTTTAACTTAAAATTTCAATAAGAAAGATTAATTCAAAGCAAAAAATAAAGAAATAACTTTAAAGAGCCTTCCCTTTGGGGCAGGGCATGACAAGACTCTTTATTTGCCTGTTGACACCTGTCAATAATGGAAAAAACACCCCTGAACCTCTTCATCAAAGGTATTTCCAAAAGTTTTATACTGGGAAGTTTCATAGTCCATGATTATAGTTGAGGGGCCAAGTACTTTATCATGAGCTTCTTGTTCTTCAGCAAGGGTGGCTTCATTATTTTCATCATCATCTGGATTGGCTCAAGTGTTATGGCCAGGGCGACTCTTTTTATTGCTAGGTAGGGCTTTGGTGCCCTCCTGAAGGATTTTAAAGGCCCTTGTGAGGATCTCTTCTGTTGCCCCAGGAAGCAGAAAGTAGGCAAATGAGAGAACCTTGCCTTCAACAAGGGAATGTACAACCCATAGCTGGTAAAAAAAGGTGGGGGCATACTGCAATAATATTATCACATAACCAGCTCTCTGAATCTCTTAACTGCTCCAGGTTCTGTTGTATAGCATAGTATATAATTCTTGCCTCTGCTGTAGGCCCATCATCATGTAAAAGGGATAGCTCATCACCATTGAACATCTTTAACTCCTCTTTCAATAATAACTTTCCTTAGACCATGTCATATTTCTTATGGGAGAATAGATCACAGCGTTTATCACATATGTACTTTACTAACTAGTTGCGGTCAGGGATGAGCTTCAGATTCTCATTACTTAGGTGTGTGGTGGCCTTAACTGGCAGATCAGAAGCCCTGACATCTTTGGAGACTGGAACCATTTGGTAGAGGTATCACTTTAGAAGCTTTTCAATAAGATTGATTAGAGCATTGTATGTGTGCTCTCCTTTTTCACTAGTGACTTTATCCCATCCTTCTGTGCTGATCCTGGCAGCCCAGCTTCTATCTTTGCACACATAATCCTTGCTTCTTCCTGCTCTCTTCTAATTGTTGCAATTGAAAACATAGCCATCACAGACTAAACTTGCACCTCCTTTGACAGACATTAGGGGGAAAAACCGAGGGAACTTCTTTGGGAGCTTAAACTCTCCTTTGAAGTTACATATATTGTGAACCTTTAGGGGATCCCATGGGCTAATTGGTGCTTGATAATAGTCAGACAGGTAATCATCAAGATCTTCTTTAATGATACTTGATGAGGAGAATGGAGGTGCATATTCTTTAGGCAGTGGAGGGAAATTATCTGGAGTTAAATTCTTGCGCTTCTTGGAATGGGATGAGCTTGATTCCTTGGGGCTTGATTCCTTTGAGGTTGATTCATCTGGGCTGACTGGGGTTCTGGACTCTTGGGTAACTTCTTTCTTCCTTGCTTGTTTAGTGGAACCTCATCTTCTTCTGATTGGTACCAGCTTGGAGAAGAGGAGGGATCAGGAGAGGGCTCTGCTTTCAGGGTCTGGGGTATTCTCCTTTGTCTTCTGTTTCTTTGAGGGCTCTTTGGCTGGTTTTTTGTTGGGGTAGGGACTTTGGACCTTTTAAGAGGCTCTGAGCACTTTCTTGGTTGACTTGGGGTTCTTTTGTGGCTTCTTGGAAGATTTGTCCTACAATAATTAGAGTAGAGTTAATAAAGTAAGAATAATCATGTAAAACATGAATAAAATTAATACATATAAAAGTGAGTCTGTCTGTCTGTAATGTCACCTCAAGTGGGCTCAAGCTGTAAGGGACTTGACTGAATTGATTTTTATTTAAATTTTATTTTAAAAGTTGATTGTTAAGCCAAAAGCTCAATTTGGCTCATCCTTACATTCAATCCCTTACATGCATCTTTGAAAGTACACAGATTGTATTCAGTAGAGTGTGGGCTAAATAATGTTGAACTGAAATATAAGCCACTCAAACTTTAATAATTTTGTATTTGATTAATTGCATTTTAAATTAGTGGCTAACCCTATTCAACCATATCAAAGTGGCTTATCTTTCTAGATTACCCGACTCTAGAATCGGTGGATTAAAACTGGAAGAGAAGCAGCAATTGTTTTAGATTGTTTTATATGATTGGATGATTATGCTCTGTGCTGAGGACTGAATTGACGACGAAAAGAGAGCTTGGTCAATTTAAAGTGATACAGTTTAAATTATAAATATAAATATTAGTTTAAAGAAGGAGATGGTTGGCTTGGACATTTTGAAGCTCTTATTATTCAAGTGAAATAATAGGATATTCCAACTGGATGCATCACCTGATCCAGGTGGCTGTATATTGTTCAGAGTAAATCTTGCTTGACACAGCTTCATCCCAAAAGAACATCAGCGGAGTAAACTAGCTATGATAAAATTATGATTCAATATAATGATTTTCATGAAATTCAGAGGACGTAGATCAATTTTTCAGATGATTCCAATCAAAATGGTACCAAACATGATAGCTATAGCTGCTGAGATATATAGTTAAGTGCTGGAATTGGGTTCACGTCTTAAGCAAAGACTCAGACTCAATTTGATATTATCTAAAGTTACTTTTAATACACACTACAAAAACTAAAATCAATGCATCTCAGCAAATACTAAGCTGATTTTGATGTCCAATAGCTTATTTAAAAGCTGCAGATCAGCTCTACATTTTTAAAGACATTAAAAATCAATTACTAAATTTTAAAATTGATAAGGAGCGCCTTTTGGGGAAGCTTCAAATATGGAATTAAGAAGGAAGAGAAGTATATTTTATTGGATAATACTTTAGACTTATATAGACTTGGCTGTGGCAGGGACTTAGTTGAATCAAACCTAGGGGTTGGTCATGTGCTAGATGGGTTTGAGCCACTGGATACTTGGACAGTCAGGTGATATTGCTTGTTTACCATTCTTGGTATGTCAGACAGTATATTGGAAGGTGACTAAATTGAGCAATGGCTGGATGTTAAGTAGGTTGGCGGTAGCCAGAATGCTTGTACATCCAGACCCTTGACACCCCCCCTTAAGGGGTTACTCTGATGAATCAGGAGGGGGCTTTGTTTTCATGGCTGCCGCCTGATGCTCCTGGAGCTGTTTACTAGTTAGAACCAGTCTGGTTGAGTGCTCTCCTTTACTGAGGTGGAGACAGGTTCTGTGGTATTTCTTGATAATTGGGTTTTGGTACTTTGGAATTTTACTAGGTAGGTGTTGTGCTCTGGTCTGTATTTAATGACTCTTCCTGGTCCCTGGTGTACTGAGTCTAGTTTCTTTCTGTTGCTAGCTAGAATCCAGACAGGGGAGTCAATGGGAAGTGGTTCCTCTGTGGAGGTTACCTTTTGTGTCTTGAGCCTCTTCATTTCTGCTATTTTAGCTTTGAGGCAGATGTAATGTAGGTTTGGTGCTTGCTCTACTGTGGGAGGTTTCCCTGGGGGGATATTTATGTAAGGCTGTTTGTTGTGGGTGATTACTTCCAGTTTTTACCCGTAGGTTAGCTCAAACAGTGAATAGCCTGTCCCTTGGTTGGTGCGGACTTGGGATACTAGTAATGCATGTTTCACATATAGTGGTCATGTGTCTTTGGCTTTGCCATCCATTATTTTCTCTAGGGTCCTGATAAGGCTGCTGTTGAGGTGTTTCACTCTACTGTTGGCCTGTGGCCTGTATGAAGAGGTTGTGGAGTGTTTAATGTTTTTGCATTTTAAGTTGTCATTTACTATATGACCTGATAACTTGGTTTCTCCATCAGTTATGATGTTGTCTGGAGTGTTGTAGTTGGCTATGATTGCTTTGTTAATGAAACAGTTGATGGTTTCTGCTTTGTGGTCCTTTGTTGCCCAGCAGATGGGCCAGCGTGTGGCAAAGTTGATAGCTACAATTAAGAAACATTGGTTTTTCTTTGTTTCTGCAAAGGGGCCCACTACGTCTAGCCCACAAACCTTAAATGGTTCAAGGTCTGGTACTGGATTAACTGTTGGCTGAGGAGCCTTTGTACTGGTGTATTTCTTGCATATTGTGCACTTTTTCAGAACATCAAATATATCCTGTTTGAGGTTAGGCCACCATACTATCTCTTTTAGTGTGAGGTATAGGTTGTTAGCCTTTGTGTGGCCTAGTAGGCAGTGAAGTCTTAGTATGGTGTCAACTCTTTGTGCAAGTGGAATGTACGGGACATGTTGTCATTGATAATTTGGTATACTATGCCATTTGATACATGAAAATACTTTTTGTTTCTTACTAATGTATTGTGGATCAGTTGATGTGTTGAGGGGTCTTTCCCTTTGGTTTTATACTCAGTGTTGTACAGGTTTGGCCAGTCAGGGTCCAGGTGGTCAGGGTGATCCTCTCTAGGCTGACATAGTCTAGAGAGAGCATCAGCCGTGACCAGCTCTGCCCCCTTTTTGTACTGGATGTCCAGGTTAAGCTGTTCCAGCAAGGACATCCATTTGTCTTGTTGCTGTGAAAGTGTGTTCTGATTTTTGAAATAGATTAAGGATTTATGGTCAGTTAGTACTCAGACGTTTAAATGTCCTTCCAGATAACATCTCCATTTCTTGCATGTGCGGTATATTGCTAGCAATTCATTATCATGTATTGGGTATCTCTGCTCAGTATTATTTGGTTTTCTACTTTTGTAACATACTGGCAGGAAGTCTTGCTGCCCTGGCTGGCGGATGCGCAGGACTGCGTCAATGGCAGTGTTGCTGGCATCTGACTTGAGCTTGTAGCACCTGTTATTGTTAGGGTATTGCAAGATTGGTGCTTCAATCAAAGATTGTTTTAGTAATTGGAAATTCTTGTCACATTCTGGAGTCCAGATGAATTTCTTTTTGGCATTACCCTTGGCTAAGTCATTGATTGGGGCAGTTAGTTTTCTGCAGTCTTTGATGTATTTCCTTAAGTAAGCTACCATATCAAGAAAGCATCTAACTTGTTTAACAGAGGTGGGGCGTTGCATGTTATTTATGGCTTTAATTTTGTCTGGATCTGCTTTGATGCCACCATCAGAGACAATGTGGCCCAAGAACAGGAGTTCCTTTTCCATAAATTGGCACTTACTTGGTTTTGCATAAAGTTTGTGCTTTGCAAGTTGATTGAGTGTCTTGAAGACATGCATGAGGTGTTCCTCTTTTGTTTTTGAGAATATGATGATATTTTCAAGGTAGCATAATGTATTTGAGAGACCGTTTAGTGCTTGGTTCATCATGGTGACAAACGTTGCAGGAGCGTTGGTCATCCCAAAGTTCATTACTCTACATTTAAAGGATTCAAATTGCGTATGGAACACAGTTTTTGGTATGTCCTTTTCCTTTACTTCAACTTGGTTGTAACCTGAGGCAAGGTCAATTTTGGAGAAAAATTTGGCACCTGAGAGTCTTGCAAACAGATCCTCTATAAGTGGAAGAGGGTATTTATTCTTCACTGTGCTTACATTTAGTGCTCTGTAGTCAGTTACTAGACGTAGAGTGCCTTCCTTTTTCTTTACAAAGAATACTGCTGCCCCCCATGGGAATTCAGATGGGCCAATGAAGCCTTTAGCTAGGTTGTACTCAATGTGTGTTTTGAGGGTTTGGGTCTCCATAGGGGAGAGTCTGTAGAGGGGTGCAGGTTTTAGCATGGCTTTACATAGGTTGATGCCATGTTTGACCTCCTGTTTAGGGGGTAGCTTGGTAAGCTCTTATTTGAATACATGAGCGTATTTATTTAGGAGTGCTGCAAGTTCTGGGCATTGGAATTTGGTTGTTTGTATGCTATTGAATTCAGTGTACCTCATTATGTGGAAGGTACTATCTTTGGTTAGATGTTTTGAGTCATCTTGGTTTATGACCTGGACAAATACTGTGTCTTTTAGAATGAGGTCATTGGGTTCTTTGAGGATGGTGAAGTTGACTCTGTTGCGTTTGATGGTCATGGTTTTTGTTTTCCAACATACTCTGGGGTTCACAAGGGTGAACCAGTCTATGCCTGCTACAATGTTGTAGTTTATGTTGTTCACAACAAGTACTTTGATGGATGTTTGTATGCTTTGGAGGTCAATTCTGAGGGAGTTGTTTTGCCTTTGAGTAGAACCTTTGATTTATCTGCCATTCTGGCATATTTGAAGTTGGATTTGACAACTGGTATTTTGTACTTGGTTACAAAAGGTTTGCTAATCATAGTGTGTTGTGCACCAGAGTTGAATAAAATTTTATCTGTATGTAATTTTTAAGTGCATGGATAGACAAGAAGCTGTGAGTGATCTTTAATTTTTAAGCTCATAAAAATGGAGGATTGCAGGTCACGGGAGATGCAGGTAGCAAAGTTTGTGCCTTGGTACAATTTCTTGTCAATTTGGGGGGAGAAAGGGGAACTTAAGCCTGTTCCCCCTCCTCTTTTCCCTTTTTCTCTGTTTCAAGACCTTTGAGGTCAGAGAATGTGGGATCAGATCCATAGCGGGTTACTACTTCAGCATGGTTAACTTTGGCGGTGTCATCTTTCTTGGAACAGGAGCAGTTTGCGCTTTGGCTGCTATTGCAATTGTTGCAATTGGAGTTGCCGTTATTATGGTTGGTATTTTGGCGTTTGTTGCCATTGGAGTTTTCTCTGCCATTGCCGGTTGTGGAGCAATTGCCGTTGTGTGCAGCATATTCCATGTTTGCACATTTTTCAGCGCGCTTGGCTTCTGCAATGAGCGCAGGCATGGAGGTATTAGCCTCTGGGCGGATGAGGGCAGTGACAGAGGGTTTCATTCTGTTGATGAATGATGCTCTGGTATATACATTGTCAACTTGTGCTGGGTTTTGGATTTTGCAACGTATTTTCTCAAGTTTGTTGGCGTAAGCTGCAATAGTGGTCTTTTGAGGAAGATCACTGAGCTGTATTGCAATGTCTTGGAGGGATTTAGTGACGCGGAAATTGTGGGTGATGTCTGCTTTGAACTCTTCCCAGTTTTCAAGCTGGTTGTCAGTTTGCAAGCCAACGCAGGTGGCAAACCAGTTAGCTGCGGCCTTGTACAGGCGCTTGCTGGCTTCCTGGACCCATTTTTCATGCAGGATGCGGCTGGCGCGGAGTTTAGCGGCTGAGTGGTCTAGCCAGGTGATGATGTTTTCTTTGTTTTTACCAAAGAAATTGTTGATACCAATATATTTGGTGTTGTTCACTTCACCTGTGATAGGTGGTTGTGCGTTTGTTTGTGGTTGAAGAGAGCAACTGTATTGAATAATCTTGGCGCATGCTTTGGGCATGACCAGACCTTTGAATATGGTGCATCCACTAGGTATATCTTCATTGATGTCATGAGCGCGGAAGTACGTTTTCCAGGTCTCCTGGGATGTGGCCTGATTGAGTACATGAGCAAAGATGGGCGGGTTTTGGTCAGTCATTTTCTCTTTCATGGGCGTGGTTGAAAAACTGTAGCTGCTACCAGTGATAAGGAGCGCCTTTTGGGGAAGCTTCAAATATGGAATTAAGAAAGAAGAGAAGTATATTTTATTGGACAATACTTTAGACTTATATGGACTTCACTGTGGTGGGGATTCAGTTGGATCAAACCTAGGGGTTGGTCATGTGCTAGATGGGTTCAAGCCACTGAATACTTGGACAGTCAGGTAATATTGCTTGTTTACTATTCTCTGTATGTCAAACAGTATATTGAAAGGGGACTAAATTGGGCAATGGCTGGATGTTAAGTAGGTTAGCAGTAGCCAGAATGCTTGTACATCCAGACCCTTGACAAAATAATTAGTTTATTTTACTAAACTTAATGGTGATACTACACTTATTTAGATTTAGTATTTATTTATACTTAGGATATACAACTTTGATTTTAAATTTAAATAAATATAATTGAAATTACTTTTTAATAAAGCAATTAAATAAAATTTTAATTAAACATACAATAATTAATACAAGCCTAAAAAGACAATAAAATAAATTTAATTGATTTATTAAATTTAACTTTAATTCTGTCCTTGGACAGGGAAACCACCTAGCTAAATAATAATACCTTGTTTTATTTTTTTATGTTTTAAGTAAATAGTTTATAGAAGTATGAAAAGTAATTTTAGAGCTAGTTTATTAGTAAAGAATAGAAAAAACCATGTTTAAGTAAAAAGTTGATATTCTGGTAGTCACAATAGTCAAAAATATTTAATTTAGTTTGTCAGCATAAAAAAATGCTTTAATTTTGACTGTCAGCATACTGAAAGTCAGCATTAAACTAGAAAAACACTATGTAAATCACTTATAAAGCTTAGTTAATATTTTCCAGAGTTGGCTTTTTAAGGCCAAAATTGATGATTTTTAATTTTAAAAAGTTAAAGATTTGTATATGTAACTTATGAAAACTAAATAATAGGGATTGCAGAGGGAAATCTAAAGTACAGCCCTGGGTACTTTGGCTTGAATTATCATACCATTGTATGTGTGCTTTTTGTTAAGCGGCAGTGTTTACTAATAAATCAGTGAATGTGTCGACATTCAGGCAGTCAGTGTTCTTTTATAGTAACTCTCCTATTAAATCTCACTTAAATTATGTCACTTTGTTTGCTTAGCCAAACCCCTTTGTTGCAATTTAGGTGATATGTCAATTTGACACAAAGTTGACATTATAAATACATATATAATTTCTAGTTTTAAAATGTGTGTTTAAACTTAAAAGGATTTCTGTAATTAAACTATAGTTCATCCAATGAGTTTAACATAGCAATAAATAGCTTCATAGTACAAATAATATTTTAAAAAATGGCATAAGTCTTTTTTCAATTATTATTTTATCATATATGTAATAAAATAGCATTATAAAATATTAAAAATAGATATTTTAAAACAATGTGTATTTTTTAAGAATAATATGGATTATTATTTGGGGTCAAAATTAAGATGTTACTTACTAGAGTTCCCCTAAATGTAAAGTACAAAAGAAAGATCAACTTTATAGTAAATCAAATTATTTTTTGAGCTTAAGATTAAGTCTTGGTTAAGTGGTGTCAACATTATAACTGTGTCAAAACTGCAGGTTCAACCCCCAGCAAGGTTTCACACAAGGGCAACTGTGGTAAGTTTGACTCCCTGGTGCTCAACACTATAGTAAAGTGAGAATTCAGCTTTTTCCCTGATCAACAACTGGAAATTATCACTTTTTTAATTAACAGATATTGATGTACTGAAAAATTTTAATATAAAAAATTAAGCCTTACAGCTATGATATACTAAAGTGCCCCCAGAAAACTCAAAAATTTAATAAAAAGTGTATTTTGACTAATGTGAATAAGAAGAAATAAGCAAATATTTCTAATTTTACTGTGTAATTTACACTCTTTATTATAAAAATATTTTTGATTACCATAAAAAATAAAATTCCAAAAGACCAAGAATAAACATAAACACAACAATAGAAGTTATGCAAAATATGAAGAAATATTAATTTTTATTTGATATAGTTCATATAAGTATAAATGTGAATATCTTATGTTTATTAGTAAATTAACAAAAATTTAGATGTTTCACTTACTTTCAACTACAAATATTCATATCAAACTTACCATGTATACATAAAATAATCACTGATATCTAATTATTTCAAAAAAATTAAAAATTAAAACTAAAAGCTGAATGATCAAAACTAAAAAGTAAAAATTAAAGCTAAAAAGTTAAAAGTTAAAAGTAAAAATCATATAACCAAGCAAGCAATTTTACTCTTCATTCTTCATTCTTCTTTCCCCTTTTTATTTTATCCCCTTCCAGGAGGGCAGCGGCAATAAGCTCAAGATGCTGCTTAAACTCAGAGGCCTTATACTTGTGCTTGGCCGCACCCTGTATGGCCTTGGTGAAGAGGGTGGAGCAGGTTGTAGGCTTGGTGGGGGACAAGGTTGGCAAGATCTCTGAGCTTGGAGATGGTTTTCTCTTGCTCATGCTGCAGGAGGGAGAAAACTTATTGAACTTCAGACAAAGCCCAAATTTGGCCTTAAGATGCTTGTGATAAGCCTCTAGTGCCAAAGTGGTCTTGAGCTCCCTGTTGATGGCCGCCCAGTAAACGTTCCAACTGGCCTTGGTGCGAGCCTAGCCTTGCCTTGCCTCTATGTGACAACCTTCCCAATCCACTGGGGCTCAAAGTACTCAAGGAAAGACTTGAAATTCAAGTGCTTTGCTATGTAAGGATCCTTTGAGAGAACCTTGAACCCCTTCATAGTGTGCTCTGGCTTTAAAAAAGCCAAGGTGCTGAATTGTACCAGCACAAATTTGCAGGTGTCCAAAGTGTCCCTCCAGCTCAACCTAATAAGCTCAGCATGGGCCTGAACATTCCAAGCAACTGCTTGGAAGAAGTGGAAGTGGCACCCCTGCACCTTCCTGCTGAACAGATGCTCAAACACATTGAACTGAGCAGGCTCAAAGTCCATGATGAAAATGTAATGCCCCAGAGCTCTCAGCCTTACCTTTTCCTCCAAGTCCAGGATGGCCTGGTCCTTGTCAGCAGCAGGAGGGTTGGTGCGGGTGTAAGGGGGGTCTTCTTGGCATTGTTGTTGTTGTCAGGAAGGAGGAAAAGTTCTTGGCAAATGATTGATAAAGCACAGGTGTAGATGGCCTCAGTGACCCCAGGGAGAAAGCAAGTGAAATCACCCAGATGTCAATCTGGGCATGGATCATCCAGAGCTGTTTGAACATCTGGGGGCAAGTGGCAAAGGTACCATCAAATAGCCAGGTTGAAGCCCTTTTTAACTCCAGCAGGTTCTGTTGAGTGGCATAGCAGATTATGCAGTTTTTGCTGCCAGGCCTGTCATTATGAAGGAGGAAGCGCTCCCCACTTGGAAGCTGCTTGAGCTTGTGGGTGAGCATAAGCTCAGAGAGGACATCTGAGGCCTTGGGAGGAGGGGGATTGGCAGCAATTCTCTTGTTGCTGATGAACTTAACAAGTTGCTCCTGGGTGGGCACCAACTTAAGATTGTTGGGCTGCAGGTGTTGAAGGGCCTTGATGGCCAGATCTGAAGTGCAGAGGTTGGCAGAGGAGGGACCAATTGGACAAGGTACCACTTCAGCATACAAGTGATCAGGTGATTAGGGGGCTCACAGGTGTGCTCCCCTTATCAACAGTAACCTGCTCCCAACCCTTGGTGTTCAGCCAGGCCCCACAAGTCTTATCCTCACATACAAAGTGCTTGCTCTTGGTGGTGCGCTTTTGGTTATTACAGTTGAAAATGTAGTTATCTGCAATGTAGCTGGGGCTGCCCTTTACTGACATGATGGGGAAAAACAGGGGGAAGCGCTTGGGGACTTTGAACTCTCTGTCCACATTGCAGATATTGTGGATGACCAGTGGATCCCAAGCCACGTGACTAGAAGCTTTGAACTTCTTGAAATATTCCTCAGGCTCATCTTGGGGGTCAGATGAGGGAGGGAGGGAAGAGCCATCAGGAGGAAATGAGGAAGGGTTCTTTGAGGCCTGCTTGGATGCCTCCTTTTTCTTACCAGAAGAAGAGGTGGGCTCCTTGGCAGCCTTTGACTTCTTAGTACGGCGCTCCTTGGTGGGTTTGGAGTCAGCCTCTGACTTGTAAAAACAGTGAACAGTGAAGGAGTCATCACTTTTATTTGAGGAATTGAGGGGAAGTTGAAGATGAGGGTGGAGGGGAGGAGGAGGAGTGGGAGAGATGGGGTGGGGGGAGATGGAGTTGAAGACTTTGCCTTTGCAGGCTTCTTGACACACTTGGGGGTGGAGGCAGTTTCTTTTGAGCCCTTTGAGGCTTGGCGCTTGGTAGGCTTGTTAGATTTAGATGATCTTGTTTAAAGAAAAGTTTAGTTTTATAAATAAAACAGCATGAAAGATATAAAACACAAAGAGGTAAAGCAAAGTAAAAGTTAAATAAAAAGTATGCAAATAAAGCTTTATTTATCAAGAAAAAACACAACAAAGTAAATAGAAGCAAAATAGAAACTCAAAGTATAGATATAAAGGTTAAAACATAGAAAATAAGTGAATTTATGATGAAGCATCAAAGATGTTAGGTTCAGAATAACATCTTGGTGCTAAATCAATGTAAAAGTATAATTAAAAATCAAAAAAAGTATATAAAAATTATATGGAGAGTAGCAGGAAGAGTAGTAGATTATAATTGCAAAAAAATTATTATGCAGAATTTTTTATTAGGAGCTGAAAATTCAAAACATAGTAAAGTATCAAGTTCAGCACTGTCTATCAGCTGGGAAAAGATGAATTCTCACTGCTGAGTATGCCAGAGTTGAGCAGAAAAATCAAATTTACTATGTTTTTTACATATAAAACTTGCTTAAATTTAAAACAGGTTAAAAAGTTAACCCAAAAACAAGGCAATTTAATATGCTTAAAAATAAAAAATACAACATAAGTTAAAAAGGTAAATGAGTAGGAAGGTTGTCAGAAATCTGCGGACTATGGTATTTTATCATCCACCAGATGATATCCTAAGTTTTGGCATAACCTGCGGTCCAGAATACTTTATTTTCTGCAGAAGTAGCAAGTCTGACTGGGCCCAAAGCCCAAAGGGTTTGAGACGGTTCTTCCTACTTCTGGATATGGTTCATGTGTTGTCTCTATATTTTACTATAGATAATTATACTGTATGATAACAGTATCATCTTTTACTCTACTAATAAAGCCTAAGAGAGGATTGTATTAAGGAAATAGGCTTGGATCAATTGTCAAGTCAATACGGAATCATCAGTCTTTTATTATAATGGACTGGCTTTAAGGCAGACTGCCTGCCCGCATTTTATCCAAGTTAGCTCACAACACTAGGAAGAGACTGAAGTGGCATTAGGTCAACATGGCAGGAGGCCTGGCCAACAGGCGCTCCTAGTGGATACCCCCAACCCCCCCAATAAAGCAATTTCTTGGTTTAAAAAAATAGCAGGAGGCCCGGCCTTTTCAGGGTGGATTTTGTGGAAGCTCACTTGACAACTTCCTTGGCTTACTGTGTTTGTTCTAGACACGCTGCACAGCTGAATCTGTTTTCAGCTGCCTGCCTGGGCCACTATCCAGGGCTAGCTAGCCAACGGTTGGCTACTAGTTCACGAGATGATTGTTACACTAATCAGAGCTACTCTAATACAATAGGCTCAGGGCCTTTTATCTTAGAGTGTTTGGACCGGTGGCCCAGTCCATGTTGGACTCTGCTAGACATAATGTAGATGACAGTTCTTATGACGGCCCTCTTATTCTAGGATACAATTTAAGTTTAGAATAGTAATTATTGTGAAGTGCATATTGAGGTGCTTGATGAAAGGAACTAATTAATGAGCAGTATTGCATGTTCCATTCATTAATTGTGATGCATTAATTTGTTAATGCCAGGATATGATTTGGTCATTGATTCATTGATCCTGCAGCCTGCGGCCCACATTTTTCTGTTGAAACTATCCAAAGAGTGATTGACAGCTGGACTGCAATAATTGGTTGAATCTGTTAATTAGTCAATATCCCAAAATCCTGACAAAGGTGTTTATCAGTGTTTAATTTATGCTGTGAGGAGCTGGGAGTGAATTATTTACCATAGTGTTGGTTAAAACGTTAAGAAGCTCTCTGTACTAATCCCCAAGTTAAAGTGCCAAGTGGATGAGTGTCAAGTGGCGCTTATAGTGCGTCACATATTAATTTAGCCTTAACTCTGAGCCTTTGATTAGTTAAATCTGAAACCAATTGTGTAGCAAGTGGATAGAGTCAAACAGAGGGGGAGTCAAGTTTCCATTTTTATAAAGTACATATGAAATCTCTTAATAAATTAGGCTTAATTTATGTGGCATCACTTAATTCACAAACACAGAAATGACATAATGTAAAACAAGTGGGGTAATTGATTAATGCTATACCACTAAATCCAGTATAGTGGTGCCTGGGAGCTTAAACAACAACTATAGACACTAATAATAAAAATATAATAGTAAATAACAAATTTTATATAAGCACATATGTATTTTATTAATAAAATTAAAATTTGGCTTAAAAAGTGTCAAACTGGTTACTTTTTGTTTTAGAGTGTCAAACACAGGTTTTTCATTTCTATTAGTAAATTTACTTATAAATTTCCCCTTAAATTGGTATTTTAGATAACCAAATTATTAAACGGAGTTAAATTCAAGTGAATTTAAGCTTGATTTTTGTAAAGCCCAGCTGTAAAGACACAGCAGAACTTACTTTCTATAATTAATACAGGAAAATAGATAGAAAGATTGGGTTGAACTTCAATGATAGCTTAGCTATCAACTAGTCAAAAATAATTTATTGATAGGTAAAAAATAGTGAGGGGAGATTGTGATAGATCCAGGTCCAATCAGTCCATCCCGCCATTATCCTGCCCTTGACTCTTATTGCCATTACCTTCCTTTGACAAAGCTTCAAGGAGCTTTGTCTCCAGAGAGGCAATTTTATGGGACAACACTTTGTTATCATCCCGCCAACAGGCCATGATCTCAACGCTCTTTTCCTCTCTTGCCCTTAAAGCCTCAATTTCACAATTTGCCTTTGATTTCACTTGCTGTAAAATTTTGTCCCATCCTACTAACAGGTTCCAGGAATCCCACACATAGATTTGGTTTCCTTGGGCAGGAGTCCCTTCTTTTGCAAAGTAATTGGAATATAACTCTTTGAACACAGCCTTTACTTCCACCAAGGACTCCTCAGGCACAGTCTTGGTGACCTCCAAGCTTGCCCAAGCTTCCTCCAACAAACTTGTAGGAACCTCCTTCCTGGTAGCAGCGGTTTCCACGCAAAGTACTCAAAATGTGGCCCTTTAAAAATTTAACAAAGAAGACATAATAATTGAAAAGGTAGTTGAGGGGAAAGCGTTGAAATCAACAATATCTTTATTAAAGTTTAGCTGTTTTTGCTTATATACCATTCAGAGCATATTTGGCTGAAAACCCCTCTGGTTCCTGAATCAACCTATGATTCATCTCACATGGTCTATGAAATTTGAGTCATCCAAACCTAGATCTTTACCTAAAAGATCACCAATATTTCTCAACCTATGAGAATCAACCTACAATGGGAAGAAGTCACCCGACTCCATTCATCCCAATATACCAATTCAGCATGGAGCTTCCTCAGCTCTTGGCGCCAAAACCCTGTGGATTAAACATCCCAAAACTCAGCTATTGATGTTCCAACTGGGAACCAGATGATCAACCATGAATTCCTAGGCATCCTTGCCTTTATTTAGTTATCTTTGCATTTAATGGGTTTTTTACCTTAAAATCCATTAAAATGCTTTGAAACTCAAACCAGGCACCACTGTGGCGCCCAGCAATTTCCCCAGGCGGCGCCTCAGCACTTCACAAATTCATTAGGCGGCGCAGTGGCGCTTTTAACCCAAAATTTGGGGGTTTACTTATGGTTGACCTCAACCAAACTTCTTGGCACAGTCAAGGCAATTTAACCAATATAATTAAATCCTCATTAGTTATATTCCTGTGTATTTATTAATTAATCTTCACAATTAATTAAACCATTTTTGAGATATCCCGTCTCCCAGATTGACTCAGCCAATCTTGCCTTCTTTTCTTTTATTGAACCTAGATATCCAGTTTTCAGGAATCTTGACCTTAAGACTTCCAATCCAACCTATCTACATGCAATAATCAGAAAAACAGAGATAAATTTATATTTCAGAGCATTTATTTGGCTAAATACTCAATAGTGACTGTCATACGGTCACAGAGATTGTGTAGGAATAGTGGGTGCAGAGAGTGCATTTGATGCATGCACATGAAGTTGTCACTTGTTAATTTCATAGTCCTGTACTCTACACAAATTTTCTTGTGATCTGGGTTCTCAACAAGTGCTTATCACTTAACAATAAAGGTTTGAAATGACAAGGGCTTTTGAATGTGGGTTTGGACATGCAGATCCAATTCATATTTGTCAATATACAGTTGCATGCATGACATAACATCATTTTCATGCAATCAGTTGTTTATGCCAGAAGTTCATTTCATCTTGATTTTGCTTGTGATTGAGGTTCTTGACAATTCGCTATTGCTTAAAGAAAGTTGTTAGGCTTGGAAAGACCTTTCAAATGCAAGTACAAACATAGATTTTCGTTCTGTACTTGATGAGTTATGCTTGCATGAATAGGAATATTCATGCATTAATCTATTCATGCAAAATTCATGAATACCCATCTTTGAGTAAATTGCAATTTTACTTTTACCTGGCTCAGATATTGGATACTTCACAATTTCTATTGGCTAGGTAATTTATGTCAGGATAATCCTGACATTTTTGGTTTCAAACCCCTAACTACTTGTAAAAATCAGCTTAAAATCAGTTAAGCCAAAAATACTAATAGATTCACATATGCAGTACTCAACTCCCTGGTACTTGACAAAGTGTTGAGTACCAGGGAGTCAATCACCAGGGAGTCAAACTTACCACAGTTGCCGCACAAGAGGTTCTGTGACCCCCAAACCAACTCTTCCATGATCTGTAGTCAAATGTGGAAATCAAATCAAATGATAAAATCCAGTAACAAGAGCCAGTGACATTTCTATCTAAGTAGACAGCTTAATTTGGGGCAACACACAATACAAGGATCATGTCACCCCCTGCCTAATCCTGCTGACTGATTGTCCCAATCTTGTTTCTCTTATAATGATTCATCCCAACTATACTGTAAATTAAGAACCTAAACGTAAAAATGCTGGATTGTCAAATCCTTGGTCCAAATTCTGAATCACTTTTGCGGGCAACTCAGCTGAGTGAAAAGTAAAATATTAAATAAAATTAACCATATAATTTGACTTTTTTGGTTTATTTAAATTGGCAGATTTCTTATCTCTTGAGCAGATAACTCAACTAACAAAAGACAAAAATCAGTAAACAAATGAGGGATATAATGAATCAGAAATGCGGGATTCTAATGTACAATTTGAGATTTCCTGTATTTCAAACAAATTATAGACATCATGTAAAACTTAACAAATCTGAAATTGTGGGATTATCAAATCCAAGAACCAAGTTTCAAATCATAATTGCAAGGAATTTGAAATTAATATAATTTATGGGTGTCTCAAAAAGGATGCTAAATGATCTAGAGTGGATTTGTGTTAATTCTTTTAGGAATCATAGGCATTCTCAAAAATCACCCTATTCCAGTTTAGGACGGCTAAAATTTCAATTGTAATATTCACCAACTTAACATAATTAACAAAAAAATTGACTAAAATATACACTCCTCTTTTTGAGTATAAAATTTTAATAAAAATTTATTATGTCTTCTTTCAATAACAACCAAGTCAACAAGCTGTTCCCTGGCCTTGACAAAATCATGCAGGGCTACGCTGGGTCTCTTAACGGTGAAGCCTCTGTCTATGGCCACTCCCAACTTGCAGGCCCCTCCACAAGCACCACCCAGGAGTGTGTTCTTTTTCCTGAAACTTCCAGCATGGCCCTGTTTGCCCACCATGCACAGGCAGCTGCCAACCCAAATTCCTTATCAGCAATGGCATCTGGAACTAGCCATTTGAGCCATGGGATCACCCAGAGAGCCCAGAATCCCAAAACAGCCAATCAGATGGCATTGACCAGTTCCCAAGATGGACACATCCCTCCCCCCAGCTAATCAGCCCGCAAGACGCAAAAGAAAATTGATCACTCCAGAGATTGTTCTCAAAATGGTTGAAAAGCGAGGGATGCTTATGTCCCTTGGGGAAATTGCGGCCGTGATAGGGCTTGCAAAGTACACTGTTTTCAGGGATTCCTTCCCTGACTCCTTTAATTTTATTGATAATATAGTTAACAAGTCAAAGACACAGCAACACAACAACCAAGTACTGGACACCAGTTTGTTTTCTAGCCTTGATCTAAATGGGAATCAAACCCAGAACCTTCAGAAAGGACCTATTGTTAGTATAGAATCAACTATGCAACTTACTTTACCTATTTATAACCGTTCAATTGAACCTTTTTTTGCTTTTGCTCTTCAATTCAAGTTTGAAAGGTTAATAACTTAGTGATAATGTCGCTTACCGCTCTGCATTTGATTGGCTGCTTGGGACTATCTTGCCGCTCACAGATCCATTGATATTAGATGAAACTGAGGCTCTGTACTTCATTCCTCTTAATATTCATTTATTGCACTGCTTAATTGACTATGATCTTGTGGCTTGCTTTGGTTCCTTCACTTTTAAACTCAAGATTATACTACACCTCCAGTATCAAATCAATGCCAATATGACACAGGTATTAATTTTATCCATGATATTCATGAAAATCATTAGCAAATCCCTCTTATTTCCCCCAATATCCACTTAAATTTCCCAGCCTCCATTTGGAGACTATTTAAGTGCACAAACCTTATCAAACTTAATTGTTCCAACAATAAAGACTTTTATTCCATATCTGCCAATCACTTATCTTCTGATACCCTATTTTGAAGCCATGAAAGGAATTCTATTCCTGTTCTGGTTTCTAGCTTCTTTCTTGTCTGTGGTGTTAGCCTTGGAGAACCCAGCACCCACTACTGACTGGCACAACTCCTCTCCTGACAATGCTCATCAAAAGGAATCTCTAGCCCATGGATGGTTTAAGTACCCCTCCGGCCACTGGGGACACAAATTCCATTATGGTTGTTTGTTCACTCCTCCTCCTGCTGAACCTTTGTTGGTTAGACCCTACACCTCCTTCTACCTGTTAACATATGTGATGAGGTATTATATGCTTGGTTGTTTCAGCTCTATGCTGGGAAGATTTGCCTACCTGAGTCACTTAGGTCATCATGCCATGATCACATTACTCATTGGCTCAGTAATATCAGGGCTTAACTTAGGGGCCTTGGCCCACCAAATAGGGAATTTGTTCCCTGTCAAGTGGGTCCCTGACAACTGTGGCTGCAACCCTGCAAGCTCACGCCAACTGTGGCCCCCTAACAAGAAGACCCCAACTGGTGCCCTTTCTTCAACTAAAGGTAAAAGAGCCCACCCTCTCATGATGGCTATTATGGAAAGTGACCCGCAGATGCCCTTGGTCCAGGTCCATCTCCAACTGGGACTCCATAGCATTTTCACCAATAAGAGAATGGTGAATTTGTGGATGCACAGAGTTGTGGTTGCCGCCAGACTCTTATCCAATCAGGTTCTCAGTGGCCCCAGTTTAATGGACACTGACCCCTATGATTCTAGAATCATCAATTTTATCAAAGGAAGGGCAATGAGGGCCTGTAATGATGTAATCTTCCTTTTGTATGCCAAGATATCTGCAAGTATTCAAGACTATGGAGAAAAGCGTATCTAGTCTGATGTATACAAGCGCAGGCCAATCCTGTATCAATTTGTTGGGGGTTTGTTGGCAGTTTCCCCCATTGGGGGTCAATCATTACTCCGCGTTGTCAAACACGGCAGATGGGTATGCCTAACAGACAAAGCTCAAGGCCATGCTGGAGGAGTGGGCTACCAAAACACCGCGTACACAGTTGTAATGAGTGCCAAGATGGAGCAGCAGGAATGGGCAACCCAAAAAATCAGGGCTGTGGGGCATACCTGTTGGTCCTACCCCATCAATCACGCCAACATGAATCTTACAGATGTATGTCTCTATAATTTTGGTTCTGATCTCAGGCACTTAAAGCCTGCCACATACAATGAACTGTGCACCCAAATTGATAAGGGTTATGAGCTTTTCCCTTCTGTGTTTGTCCAGGACCTATCAGATCTTGTCATTTTCTATGCAAGTGATAATGATAAGTCCAGAAAGGACTCCTGCCTCCCCCCACGCCAATCCATCTGTTTCACCAAGCCTGCATATATGACAGAAGACAAATTTGAGCAATTGAAGCAATCAGCTCTTGCTGCCCCTTCCCAGTCAACAAACCCTGCCTCCCCAACCCCCCTGCCAAGCCACCCGCCTTCCAACCCTGACTCCCAAGTCACCACTCATTCCCTCCCCACTATCTCTGATTCTGCCCCTTTCACAGGTGCAGATGAAGGCGATGTTCTTTCCCCCCATTCCCTCCCCTACTTGTCCTTTGATGAGTAAAATAAAACTTTTCTTTGTGCCAACTTATTAAAATTGATTTTTTTCTTTCAGTTCATAATTAATAATATATTTTTTTACATTGTTAGCATTCCCCATATGTAAATAAGGTTGTACATTTGATGTGGTAACATATAATTATTTCCATGGATATTTTCATCATCATTAATAAATTAAAGACCATAAATGAAAATATTGCATTAGAATATTGCAATTAGACGTCAACTCTTGATATTTTGATATTATATGCATAACCAATTCATTTTGTTTAATAAAATTTATTGTAAACAAGGCCTTTTTCATTGTAAATTATTGAAATGAACTGTGTTTATATTAAAGAGCCATTGACGCTTAGTATAATATTGATACATTGTACATTTTCAGTCTGCATATTTACCTATTGGTAATAATTCTGTAAACTTTTTAGTTGGATTTTGCAAGGTAATAATAATGTAATGTGTTAACAAATTAATGTTTATTGTCAGAAAATTGCAGACCATGGTATTTTATCATCAGCCAGATGATATCCTAAGTCTTCTAACATTAGGAAAGTACAGAGAACCTGTGACTTTGCCGTAACCTTTGGCCCAGAATATTTTATTGTCATCAGAAGTAGCAAGTCTGACAGGGCCCAAGGCCCAAAGGATTTGGGACGGTTCTTCCTACTTCTGGATATAGGTTCATAAGTTGTTGTCTCTATATTTTACTATAGGGTTTAATACTGTATGGCAACAGTATGATCTTTTGCTCTCCACTTAATTAGAATTGAAATAGGGAAAGGATTTGAAATATCAACTCTTTATTAGAAGACTGATATTGAGACTGGCTCAGCTGCCTGCGTTTTTCCAAGTTAGCTTGGCTCAACCTTGAGTGTGTACGGTTTGTGACAGAAGTTTGCTTGAAGACTTCCACAGCTCAGTATCCTTTCTGAAGCTGTGCAACTATCCCTCAATGTGAGCAGAGTAGCTGTGGACCTGGACCACGTTCCAGGTGGCTAGCTAGCCTGACTGGCTACTAGTTGGTGGAGATGATAGTTCCTCAATCAGAGCTACCCTAATATAGTAGGCTCAAAGCCTTTTATCTTAGAGTGTTTGGCTTGACAGCCCAGTCTATTATGGGCTCATCTAGAAGTGTTTCAGATGATGGCCCATATGATGGCCCTTGTTCTAGAATGTAATTAAAGGTTAGAATAGTAATTATATATGGAAAGCATGTTTGAGGTGGTTGTTGAGGCAGACTAATTAACTGCACAATATCTGCATGTTTCACTATTAATTTAGGAATAGGGATTTTGCAATTGCCAGGATATGACTTGATCATTTGAATTCATTAATTACACCAACCTGTGGCCTGCATTAATTTTTTGAAACCATTCCTAAGAGTGATTAACTGCTGGCCCACGTTATTTTGTTGAATCTGTTAATTAGTCAATATCCAGAAATCCTGACATTTATTATCATTAATTGGCTGATTTTTTTAGCTGTGGCAATTGTGCTTTTTCTGATATTTACACACTAGTATCCAATTAGTTGGTTTCACATCCTATTGCCTATGTGATTGGATGTGAAACCAACCAATTGGATACTAGTGCGTAAATATCAGAAAATGCACAATTGTCACAGCAAAGAAAATCAGCCAATTAATGACAATAAACAGTGATTTATTAACACATTACATTATTATTACCTCGCAAAATCCAACTAAAAAGTTAACAAAATTATTACCAATAAGTAAATATACAGGCTGTAAAATGCACTATGTATCAATATTTGTACTAAGCGTTTAATGGCTCTCTAATATAAGCACAGTCTATTTCATTAAATTATAATGGAAAAGACCAAGTTTACAATGGTTTTTATTAAACAAAATGCATTGAGCTATGCAGATAATATCAAAATATCAAGATTTGACGTCTAATTGCAATATTCTAATGTAATATTTACATTTATGATCTTTAATTTATTAATGATGATGATAAATATTCACACGTTGAAGGTAGTACTATGAAAACCAGTTTTTTAATGTAATTCAAACAAAATGTCAAATATCTATAAATTAATAAACAAATTAGAGTCAGCCCTATGAAAGGTTGTTGAGCTTGAATACAACATAAGGGAAATTGTGGTAAATCAACTGGGAAATGAGGGAAGAGCCTTGGTCCAGCAAAATGAAACTTCAAAAAATAGCCTGGGAACAATGGTCAACAAAGAACACAAAGAAATATTTTTAAATCTCCAAAAGGAAATACTCAAGCAGTTAGATTTCAAAAGTGAAAGTCACAACTTGTGGGAATTCACAAAAACCAACAGAAAGAATACTCAAAAAATCAAACTAATTGAAGGAACTGAAATCCCACATGAAATAAACACAAATAAAGAGAAAACCAACCAAATGGAAACAGACAAAAACAAAACTCAGTCAAGAAGCGGGAGCGCTTCAAGAAATACTGAAACTTTATCAAACAAAAATCAAGAGGAAGCACAAGTTGTAAGAAAGATAAGGAAAATTCAGCCTAGGAAAATTGATGAAGAGCAGCCAACACACATGAAGTTTGCTGAGGTGGCGCCTGTGGCTGAGGGGGCCGCAGGGGAAACAATTAGTAAGTCTTTTTATGTTTTACTTATATTTATTTTAGTTATCACTAGGAATTGGGACAAGGTTGCAAAAGTGGAAGCTTTTACGCCAAGTTGGTTCTACGGGGGTTACCAGTCACTGGTAACCCCTGTAAAACAAATAAATAAAAACCAAAAAATAAAATAATTCAACAGAATATGAATAATTTTTCAAATATTGAAGCTAAAGCCAGGGAATATTTACCACTTGTGGGGTGCTTGCTGTGGTTAAGGGAAGCATACAAAATAGGATCAAATATCAACTTCAAAGAGATAAATGAAATTCACAGGGATGTCAAGCTAAACTTTGATGAATATATATGAAAGCATTCAAAGATTCCCATTTACAAACATCAATGAATATGAAAAAAACCTAGTCAAAACCAACTTTCAAATAGGAACTGAATATTTAAAAGCTGAAATTTTTAATGAAGTATTTGAGGCATTGTCAGACAAAGTCAGGGACACAGTCCTTAAGAACATATTTAAACCTTTATTAATTTTGTTCACCGAGGCATGGGGGGCTGATACAAGTTGGGCGCCCCCTGGAACCCTCTTCAAATTCAGTCAAACTTCTTATATCAATCTATTAAACCAAGTATTCAAAAAACTGTGCATGTTCTTGGAAAAATATACCTCTCAAAGAATTCACATTGCGGTATACCTGTGAACCTCCTCCACTGCATATTAAAAACCAATGTCAAAAAGTTGGAGGATGTAACTATTCAAATAGACATATGCTGCTCAGCACTCAAACGCCAGAAGACACTGCGGGGGTATAGGACAGTTGAGCATGTCCTGTACAACTCCTTTGCATTGACAACATTGTATGGGTACTACATGCCCCCTGAAAAAAACCTATTAATTGATTCACTCACCCGCCTTCCTTTTATCAAATGTTCAACAACCACCGGGGTACAGGGCGCCACCCCTCTAGCAATTGCATCCAGGGTTGTCCACCACGTACAGAAGAGTATGTGTATCCAATTGGACGCTCTAGCCAAAATTTAATTTTGGGGTATAATTCCCCAGAATAATCACATCTCCTTAGCAATTTGCATCCCCCTAATAAATTATTTTCCCTTTCAACTTAAATTTTATTTTTTTTAATTTTTTTATTTTAATATTAAATATTTTCATTGAAATAAGTAACACTAAAATTTTAATAGTAAAATTTTAATTTTAAATTTTTTAATATATAATATTATAATATTGAATAAATCACAATTAAATAAAAATAGTTAAATTTTGAATATTTAAACTTTAATAGATAAATTTTAAGATTTATAATTATAATTTTACATTTAATATTTTAATTATATTTTAAATTTTAATAGGTAAATTATAATAGTAATATAAATACATAAATATATTACAAGACATTAGTTATAGTTGCAACCACGTCAAATAATAAAAAATGAGTTAAAAATGTTTTTATTTACTAGCTTGTCAAGTACAGGTTCATTTATTACATATACAAACAACAGGAATTGAATTTATCTGCATCATGCAGCCTGCTCCACTTATATTCTAAACAAGTGATTGTTTAGAACTTGAATTATCTTTCCCTTGTAATATGATTTGATAAATATATTTGATATGCTTGACCCACATCCTAAGTACTAATTAGTAAGCAATACATAAAAATCATTGGTGGTTGTGTTGTGTGGCTATAGTGGCACTGAAATAATAAGGATCAGATGATGACCTGCAAGGTCCAATTTTTGGCTTAAAAAAGCCAAAGTACCAACAAGGAGATACAATTATTTAAATAAAATTAATCTATTTCTATCTTTTTTAATTTATTTATTTATTAGCGCAACAGTCAATATAATATTCAGTGCATTATAATAAAAATATATTCCTCATACCTAGTATAATCAATTTTACTTACCTTTTCTACATATTCTTATATGTCTATAATGCAATCAAACTTCATGTCATTATATACAAATAATAATTTTTGAGTCCTAATAAAAACAAAATAAATAAAAATAAAAACAAATAAATTCCAGAGCGCTCATTTATCTGATTGGCTTGGAGTTGAGGGCTTTAGGGAGGAAGGATTCTGAGCGCTCATAGAAAGCTGCCACCACATTGGGTGGCATTGTAAATTGACTGACCTCAAGGATGTTGAAGAGATCCTCAGTGTCCTGAGGGAGGCCTTTCTTCACCTTATTTTTGATCCACCCAAAGACCTCCTCAATTGGATTCAGGAATGGGGAATATGGCTGGAGGAAGAGAAGTCTCATTAGACAATTGGTAAGCCAGTGGCTGGAGGTGTGGCTGTTTTTGTTGATGGGGGGGAACTTGGACACAACCAGATCCACTTTGTGGAGCCTGACATTATCTAACACAACAATGTTGGTTGTACTGTGATAGTTGATCTGAAAATACTCCTTGACAGTTTGGAGAAAATCAAGAAATGTCCTGCTATTATGGGAACCCTTGATCATCTGATACTGGTCCAACCTGCAAGGACCAAGAAGCGCTACCATGGAATAGGTCTGGGAACAGACAGCTGCACAATGGACTACACCGTCCTTGGACCCCTTCTTGACCCACTCATGCCTAGACCTGAGCGAGGAGGAAAACAACAATTTGTCAATGTAGAAGAACTGGACATTCCCAGTCTTCTTTAGTGCCAGATATGTCTTGGCATAAATGCATCAATCCTTGATTGTCTTCTCATTGTTTCTGTTGAACGGCAAAACTCCCAGTACTTTCCAGGAGAAGCCCAAATCAGCCATTTTTTTTGTAAATAAGGGTTTTAGAAACAGAAAGCCCAAAATCTGTGGTAAGCATTGATTGGACAGCAAGTGAGTCCAGGTGGCAATCCTTGGTAACCCACTGCTTGATTGCCTCAAGATGAGTGGGCTGAAGTAGGCTGGGCTGCCGCTTAGCCTTGGTGGATTTTGCCATTTGCCTGGTGTTGTCATACTTGGTGTTGATGTTGGCAATGTATCTAGCTGTGACACCAAATTGGGATGCAATATCCTGAACCGCCATTCCCCCGTTCAAGCAGTTGAGGAGAGATTCACGCTCACTATCTGTCAACCAACGCTGGCCCTTGGCAGGTACCACAGCATCCTGGCTAGCAGGCTTGCCACAGGAGATAGGGACCTTTGTGTAGAAGGTGGGATCACGCTTGGTTGCACTGGCGCCGTCAATGATGGCATGAGACACAGGCACAGATGGCTCTTTGATGGTGGCCAATGGCTCATAGGAGGTATCAAAGTAGCAGGGGCAGGAAGTGGCAACTCTTGGATCAGGAGTACAGGGCCAGGTGACAACTGGGTACACAGTGGAGGTATAAGTAACCTCAGTGTTCCTGGTGACCCTGGTGTAGGAGACTTTGGTGGCAGGCCTTGAAAGTGGCTTCTGTCTTGGATTAAGGCTACTGTTCCTGGCTTGAGATGCGGGAGGTGGTTGGCTGGCGCTGACACCTTGGGAGGCCTGTGTGTCAGCATGACTCCCCTCAAGTTGGATTCTGGGTCTGTTCTTGGATCCTCTGGGACGCCCTTGTGGGCAGGCTGCCCTGTAGGCTGGTGCAGGAGCTGGTTGAGAATGTGATTGAAGGTCCATAAAAATAAAATAATATATATATTTTAGATTAAATATGTATTTATTTGGATTTATTAGTTTAGTTGTGGGTAGTTATTTTCTCTTGATTTAGACTTGAATAGTAGCAGATTTTCTATATCTGTGATTTGAAGAGTATACTATTGTATCCTTTTTGGGTTTGTATGATTTTAAAGTTTAATCCCTTTTTATGTCTAAACATGGTTATTGAGATTGAATTTTTCATTTGATTTTAGTTGTGGTGGAGCTTCTTGATTTGGGTTGGTGTTTCCTAGTGTGCTTACTGTACATTAAATTTGGATTCCAGTTCCTGCAATTAATATCTGAGTTCACTAGTGACATTCAAAAGTGATTTGAAATTTGGTTCATGGATTTGACAATCCTGCAATTTCAAAAACATAGTAAACTTAATGAAAATGGCTGATGGATTTGAACGCTTCAAAACTGATTCCAGTTAATTCATTTTGTCCATTGGAAATATGCAGTTTGACTTTAAATTTGCAAAGTGTCTATGAGTTCTCACATTTTCAAATATTCAAATAAATACTCAAAAAATCAATTTAACTAAAAAAGGCCATCCTGCAAAAGTGATTCAAAATTTGGACCAAGGATTTGACAATCCCGCATTTTTTACGTTTAGGTTCTGAATTTACAGTATAATTCCCATATCTCAATAAAGATAATTATCTAGTTTTCAATCTTTTCCCCCTTTTAACTCTGCTAATATAGAACAGTTATAAAATCGGTAGCACAGGTAGGTTCTTTGTCCTATCTTTCTTTTCAATATTCCTCCTGTTTCCTGTACTTGCCGCAGTCAAAAAATATACAAAAGAATCCTGTCCATGCTCCTCTTGGATTGCACGCCCTATGCCCCAGGAGCTAAAATACCAGAAGGACATGTTCTCTACAAGAACATGGTAATTCCAATTACTGCCTTCAACACCTTGCCAGCGCAAGGGTTTTTCCATGTACCCTTGTCTGCACCTTGAATCAATGATAAGAGCATCATGTCTGCACATGTAGCCCAGCAACTTTGTAGTGCTGCCTTGGAACTGTATTCAGGAGCCAACAACAACAATGCCACACTGTGGATTCAGTCCATACAGAACAAGCTGACACAGATAAAGTGTCTAACTTGCTATTGGATTGAAGAGATCTATATTTGCCTGATTCACAGTGCAGGCACTTGGTACAAGTGTCATGAAGACTACACAGAAAAGGACTGAGATACTTTCAAATATGACTTCTTGGCAATATTTGTGATAAAAGACACAGCCCTCATGATTATACAGCAGGTGAAGAACTTGAAAAACTGCTAATAGTGAAAGAGTTAACAAAGGACTATGATGAACTGCATCTGTGTGCACCTTCAGAGATGACTTTTGATAACCCAGCTACAACTTATGTACTACAATGTTCTCAACCCTCATGTAATGAGAAACATCAACTTATACCAAGTAATCAACCTCCATCTGGAAGCAGCAACAACACAAACAAAAAACCTCAGACATACAATGGCCATAAAAATTGGAATATTGACCAGGGCAATTGTACTCATTTCAGAATTACTGCCACCCAGGGTGAACAAGATGAGGGAAAATCTCAGAAAAAGTAATAATCAAGCCAAGCTCTCCCTGCCAAACTCCTGCCTTGCCCAACAATGAGTAATGACCCAAAGACATGGACCAGTGCCCAATAATCAAAGTCCCCTCAGGAGACCCAGTGCTCTACACCATTTCCAGACATCCCAATAAATTGATATCTTACCCTTTCTGCTTTCAAAGCTACACAGGTTCAGCACTCTTGACTCAGGTAAAGATTTTACCCTTGTTAATAGCAGCTTTGTGAACATGTTCAAGCTAGCTACTGATTCTTTACAGATATAAAACATAGTTTTAGCTGATGAACATCATATTGCTGTTATACAGGAAAATTCCCCTTTTCCATCATTCTAGAGAGCCTCCACTCCACCATCCAATGACCTGTCATTGTTTCCCAGATTTCACGTGATATTTGACTTAGACTGGATGAGAAAGAATAATCCCCATTTGGACTGGGCTACTTCAGTCTTTATCATCAAACAATAAGGAATCAAATATCAAATCTATCCAGACACAGTGGATCAGCTTCTCTGGGATCAAATATTTGTTTATATTATGGAGATCCAAAAAGAGAAGGATAATCTCAAAGCATTTGACTGGGACTCTTGTCAATATGAAGTAATTCACTTCAAAGAAAAACAAGAGCTATCATACCACAAGACTGAGAGATAGTAAGCAGACATCCAGAAATCTTTAATTAAGCCCTACCATGGCTCTCCCCAGAAAAGCACATGCAACACTCAATCCAGCTCAAGGGAAAAGTACCCAAGACCACCCTATCTACCATCTCACCCTAAACAAGGACAATGCACTCTGTGCCTACCTTAAGAAGGCCCTAGAAAAGGGCCTCATCATACTGTTGTAACCCCCTTTGGGGCTACTGTATTGTTTGTGTCAAAGAAAATGGTTCCCTGAGACTATCCACAGACTATAGAACCCTGAACAAAGTCAATATCAGAAACTTCTACCCATTACCACTCCATCAACAGTTTTTGATGCGCTGGGAAGTGCAACTGTCTTCTCCAAGATAGAATTGACAGCTGAATACAACTAGATCCAAATCAAATAATAAAACATCCCAAAGACTGCCTTTCAAACTAAATACATGTCATATGAGTGTATTGTTATTAATTTTGGAACAACCAACACACCATCAACCTTTTTGCTTTCATGAACAAGGTGTTTTCACCTCATATCAGGAAAAACACACTTGTGGACCTCAATGACGTTATTGTTTACAGCCTGACAGTAGAACAACATCATAAAGACCTGGAAGTAGTGTTTGCTACTCTGTGTAGTACCCAGACATAGTAGGTACTACTTGAAGAAAGTATGACAGGAGATTGGCAAACTGGAAGCCAGTCAAGGCAGTGACAATTGGGTAGATGGACATTAACCACTGGAAGACCTTGGTGTGGATGTTGTATCTCCCAAAGCTCCCTGCAAAGTAGGTCAGCACGTAGTACATGGAGGTATACACTGCAATAGCCACAGTATAATGTGGTGACACAAGAGGAGGCCAGGAACTAGTGCTGGAAGAATTGAGTTGTCCAGGATCATAGTGGTAGTTGTGACCTAACACTTCTGGTGAAGGCTCAAAGAACTCTGGTCCCTGTTGATATCCTCCAATCCCCAGGCAAGCTGTAAGCACAGCTGTGAAGATGAGGTGGTTCATCTTCCCTGGATTGGAGGTTGCAGGCAGGGGTAACTAACTAAGAGCTAACTTGGAAGTTGAGAGTTAAAAACTAGCTTTATTGAGGGTATTAAACTCAATAATAGCACAAGATATTACTGAGAAGGGATCCTTTATTTATAGTACTACCACTGTGCAAATTTTTGCAAGTGGGAGTAAAAAAAGGGGATTGGGGATCCTAAAAGTTTGGAGGATGGGATTGGGAGTTGGGGTTTGAGAAGATGACCAAACCTTTTTTATTTGGTAATCTGTTTTGGGTTTGGTCATTATTGACTGGGGCCAATGATCTCTTCTGGGCATGGGGTCAGGTGGTAGTGACAACTCATGGGGCTTTCAAAATCTATTTTTGTCTTAGCAGGCATGTTTTTGGTTGGGGTCTGGACTCAGTCATGTGACCTGGGGTTCAGAATCCCATTAGTTATGAGTAGAATTACTGTTCACATTTAAAACTTGGGTTTGGCCCTCTTCTGATGGGCAGGGATTGTTTTCAAATTTATGCCCTTTTATCAGGGACTTTTATGATTAGCTGCATTGGAAGGGGGCTTCTGATTGGCTAGGGAGTGGGGAATGAGACCTGGGTGGGTGGCTAGCAGTTGGCTGGAATCCAGGGAGCAAGCAGATGGGCGAGAGACTGGCAGCAGGCCCGCTGGCAACTGGCTGGCAGGCGTGGCAGGCGGCTGTGCAACTGTGGCGGGCGTCTGCCCAGATGATAAATCATTCCAGGGCTGGCCAAGTCCTGTTTTGACTTTAATTTTATTTTTTCCCCCAATAAATGGGGGGAAATCCAAATAAAAGTGTACATTTATTGGTATGGCATCTCCTATCTTTTCCCAACTTGGTGTTTTGATAGATAATTGGTTAATGTCAGGAATATTCTTGAAACTCTGGAACAGCACAAAATTCTAGCCAAACCATCAAAATGCCAATTCTACTGTAATAGTTACCCTTCCTGGGGCATGTGATGTCCAGAGATGGCATCCAGCTCAATGAGAAAAAGATTCAAGCTATCTTCAAGATGCCTCCCACAAATAACAAAGGAGATCTCAGAAAATTCCTGGGAATGATAGCTATGTAAAATAATTCATTCCAGACTATGATGTGCTAACAGCACCCTTGTCTGCCATCACAGGTATAAAATCCAAGCTTTTCTGGACTCCTCAGCAAGATATCTGCTAGTAATGCCTTAAGGATAAGCTGGTATCAGCCCCCATTCTGCAATACCCCAAGAGAGATGGGGACTATCAAATGAAAACCAACACCTCAGACAAATTCATAGGAGCTGTACTTTGGATCAAGATCAACACTGGAGAATTTCTACCAGTGGTCTAAAAGTCCTGCAAATTAACAGACAGCAAAGGCTGCTACACCATCCACAACAAGGAGCTCCTCACTATTGTACACTACCTAGTAAAATGGTGCTGTTACCTCAAGAGACAAGAAGAGTTTACAGCTCTCACAAACCAAAGTCTCTTATCTATTTAAAGACACAAGCAAACCTCTCTTGTAGGCAAGTGTGCTAGATAGCGTTCATTGAGAGATTCAACATGAACATCCTGTATAAGCCTGGACCAGAGCTAGCTATTGCAGATGCTTTATAACAACTTTACGTGCAAGCCTCAAGGGGACAGAATGAGTCAGATCCTGATTGATCACTCCTGGTATTAAAAACCAAGGACAAAGGCTCCCCCTGGATACCATGGAAAGAATGCACAATAACGTCATTAAGGACAAGCATATGTTTACTGAAGTCTATGAGACGTTACATTGTAAGATGTCATACAGGATAGCTATCTCCTAAGTCTTCACACATAAAAGAGTGGTCAAAATATTACATTAACACAGAGACCTTGGCCACACCAAGAGCAGGAACCTATATGAGTTCCTATAGCACAAAGCATGGTGGCTTACCTTATATAGGAATATCCACAAATTACTTGAACAATGTGAGGCTTGCAAAATGCTTTCCAAGAGCAACACATTCCCAAGTCAGTACTACCCATCTAAAAACAGCTGTCTTTCAAGTTATGGGCACTAGACATTGTAAGTCTCATGCCAAGTAAGAGAGACAACAAGAAGTACATAATCACTACTATCAACTTTGCCACACAATGGCCAGTAGCACAGGCTGTCAAAGCCCACACTAATAATAGTGTGTGAATATTCATAGGAAAAGAAACCATCAGCATATTTAGAAAGCAAGAATATCTTATTACAGATAGAGGCAAGGAGCTAAACTCCATTGACACCAATGTATACCTCACCAGTCAGGGTGCTGAACATACAGCAACTACTTCAAACCACCCCCAGGCTAACAGCAGGGCTGAGAAATTAAACAACATCTTAGTGCAAGCCCTTGCCAGGTTCACTTCCAGAAAACCTGAGGATTGGCCTAAACAGCTAGTGACTGCCCTCTGTGTGTGCTGTACCCAAGTGAACAGATCTGCGGGAAAGAGCCTCTTTGAACTAGTTTTGGTACATAGCCAAAAGTTGTTCAGGCCCTAATAGGGCCAAAGCTGGAACTAACAAGAAAGGGTCCATCCAGATCAAATCCCCTGTTACTTCTGTGCTAACAACAGTCACAAAGACTGAGAGAAAAAATACCCAAAAAATATGTTTGTCCCTCTGAAAGACAGACATGAATTTGGTGACAAGGTCTGGGCAATGAACATATACAAGAGCAAGTTACAGCCCAAAAATTAGGCCCCAGCTTTTTTAAATGTAAATGATAACAATACTTACCTGGTGCAAGGCTTGTGCAAGATAAAACAGGACAATGTCCTGCACCACAACAGGCTCTGCCCATGCAAGGCCTGTCAGAAATAATGTGAGACCATCATCCCAGCAACTGAACAGAAGCTGGTGGATTGTGGAGCCTGCGCCCCTGACAACCTGCCAGCAGACCTTCCCACTGAGGAAGCCAGCCTTTAGCTAGGGTTTGTGTGGCAAAACTGCAGAGTCAACCCCTGGCAAGGTTCTGCACAAGAGGATCCTTGACCCCCAAACTGAATTCCCCATGACCTGTAGCCAAATGCAGAAGTCAAATCAAATGACTAAATCCAGCAACAAAAACCAGTGACAATCTCATCTAAGTGGACAGCTCAATTTGGCACTTTGCTCATTACAAGGGTCATGCCACCCCCTGACCAATCCAACTGACTGATTGTCCAATCTTATTACTCTTATAACAATTCACCCCAACTATATAATTCCTGTCAGAAAATCGCGGACCATGGTATTTTATCATCAGCAAGATGATATCCTAAGTCTTCTAACATTAGGAAAGTACGGAGAACCTGTGACTTTGGCGTAACCTTTGGCCTGGAATATTTTGTTGTCATCAGAAGTAGCAAGTCTGACAGGGCCCAAGGCCCAAAGGATTTGGGACGGTTCTTCCTACTTCTGGATATAGGTTCATAAGTTGTTGTCTCTATATTTTACTATAGATAATTATACTGTATGACAACAGTATCATCTTTTGCTCTCCATTTAATTAGAATCAAACTAGGGAAAGGGTTTAAAATATCAATTCTTTATTAGAAGACTGATATTGAAGCTGGCCTGGCTGCCCACGTTTATCCGAGTTAGCTCTGGCCTAACCTTGAGTGTGTGCAGTTTGTGACGGAAGCTTGCTTGACAACTTCCACAGCTCAGTATCCTTTCTGAAGCTGTGCAACTATCCCTCAATCTGAGCAGAGTAGCTATGAACCTGGACCACGTTCCAGGTGGATAGCTAGCCTGGCTGGCTACTAGTTGGCGGAGATGATTCTTCACTTAATCAGAGCTGCTCTAATACAATAGGCTACAGCCTTTTATCTTAGAGTATTTGGCCTGATGGCCCAGTCTATTTTGGGCTCTTCTAGAAGTGTTTCAGATGATGGCCCATATGATGGCCCAGTCTATTTTAGGCTCTTCTGGAAGTGTATCAGATGATGGCCCTTATGATGGCCCTTGTTCTAGAATGTAATTAAAGTTTAGAATAGTAATTATATAGGAAGCATGTTTGAGGTGGTTGTTGAGGTGGACTAATTAATAGCACAATATCTTCATGTTTAACTATTAATTAGGAATAGGGTTTTTGCAATTGCCAGGATATGATTTGATCATTTAATCCATGGATTCCATAAACCTGTGGCCTGCATTAATTTGTTGAAACCATTCCTAAGAGTAATTAACTGCTGTCCCGCGTTATTTTGTTGAATCCATTAATTAGTCAATTTCCAGAAATCCTGACAATTCCCATATCTCAATAAAGATAATTATCTAGATAGAATCATTTTCCCTGTATAACTGGTAAACAGCACAGTTACAACAGCTGTTAATTTTTAAGTTTGCAATTCTGACTTAATAGTTCAATATAAAAAATTGGCTTATTATGGAAAATTCCTGATCATGGTAGACAAATTCTAAAATAATGTCAACTCAATGAAGGTCAAAATTTTTTGTTGACATAAAGTAAGTCAACTTTCAAAATCAGTTAATTATGCCTGTTTCCAAATGTAAACCACCAAATTCCTGTTTATAGGGTTTATATGCCTTAATTATTTGCTTTTAGCTTTACAAAACTCATTATAGAATATATAAATTAATTTTCATTAAATTTCTACAAATTTCACACTGGATTTAGACACTCAGAACAATGATTTTATGATTTATGTTTCAGATCCTTACTCTTATTTTAGATACTTAGATATCATGCTTGTATTAAGCTCATTTTTAAATAAAAATGAGTATTTTTTTTGTTTGTTGAGTTGAATTTGTGTTTTGTTTTTGGTTGGAGTTTAGACTCATCACATCTGGGTTTATTTTATAAACAATTTACATAGTAAACAAATGTATACCAAAGGATGACTCAAACCATTTTTTGTGATTAAATGTATTTTGTATTGTATTTTGAATATTTTTGCTATTTTTATGAGATCTTTGCTTTCATGTTGAGCCATTTTGTCTATTCTCACCTAAAACCCCTGTTAACAGAGTGTATATTTGGAGCAGGAAGATATTCTGTCAATTATTTTCCTGTTAACTGATTTTCAGTCAAATTTGATCCATTTATAATTTTCTTCATATGTAATTTTTTTACTTTGCAACAAAGAAAAATCAAAAATATAAAATAAAGAAAGCTGTTTATTTAAAATTGATCCTTTGATAGTTTTAATTTTTTTATATTATTTTCTGGCAGTGAAATTTAGTTTAATTACCTTTTAAAAAAGTAAATATTTAAAATTAAGCCTCTTAAATACAAAAAATAGAATTATAAATAGTTATATGTGTGAAGGATAACTTTTATCAATAAATAGATCAATTTAAAATTTTGATTTATTGTAAAGATTAAAATTTATATACAAAGAAAAATATAGTTGGATAAAAACTATCTGAAATGTTGCAACTGAACCAATTAGAGTTCAGTATTTGATTGGGGAAGACAATAGCACAATAGAGAGGACAGGAATGAATAGAATAAGGTATTGCTTATTGTAGGATATTGTGATTAATATACTGTATGGGGAAAGCCACAAGGCTACAGGGGGTGGCATAGTGGCATGTTCCATGTAAGGTTTGAAGCCAAGGAATAACTTGTGTGGGGATCAGCAGGTCAAATTGGCAGCACTCCTAATTAGGAGAAAGTGTCCACAGTTTGACATTGCCATCAGATTAGTCCATGTTGTTAGATACGTCAAGGGGCAACTCATTGAGTGCCCCCTGTGTATTGTAAGATATATTGGCAGGTGAGGATGGAAACTTGGATGCAACAGAAAATCTGCAGAAGGAAAATTAATTGACTGCATATCTCCCTACCCTGATTTTTTGTTTGACTGCCAAGTATAAAGCCTATTCAATTTTGATAAAATGTGTAAATTGTACACCAGTTAAAAATTAAAACTGAAATATAAAGAGAAAGAAATATATTAAAATATTTTTCATAAAAGCTACTGGTCTTCTGCATTGATATCAAACAATCTGAGAAAAATTATGTGTGTCATCAATTTAGAGATCAAAAATCTAATGACTTAACATCATAGAGGAATCTATATGAATTTTTAAAATTTTGAAGAAAGTGTCAAGATTGGCAATCCTAATATGATTATTGCACAATTACCATCATTCCCAACTTGCCTTACTTTCAGAATACTTTCCAGAAACCCTTTTGTACATCTGGAAATGCATTGATCCCTTTTACATTTTACAACTGCCTTATAGGGCTACTAACCAATATTTAATAAAATTATCTTTTCTTCCATTTCTTGCTTCCCCACAGCATCACCTCGTCAAAAGTAATGCTCAGCTGTAAAGTCACTACCCAAAAATATGGCAACCACCAGAATTAACTCATTCTGCAAGTCAAATTACTATATGTTGACAATAATAATTAAAAATACTTTAACAGTGACAGCATTGGAAAGTAAGCATTAAGTTTCTACTCATGTAGACTACTAAATGTTGACACTTTTTAATAAGCAGAAACCTGTTTCCTGAACAGTTTACTTAATAAAAATTAAGCTTAAAGATACTTTTTAGGATAATATGATCATATAGAATCCAAAAATAAATAAAAATTAATACAAAGCTATCTAAAAATATAAGAAAACCCACTTCAAATATAATTCACTATGAAATTAGCTATCTTTACTATAAAATATTTTTTTCCACTTAAAAAGATAAAAATCCAATATACAAAAAGGTACTAAATAAAAATTTACATATTTTAGGGAAATATAATAACCAGAAACAGTAATATAAAGTTTTTTCTATATTAAAAACTACAAAAAACATATAGTTTACTAGTAAAATATCAATATAGGCCATGTAATACAGTCTAAGGCATCAAACTATCAATAGAAAATTAACCAATTTTATAAAAACAGTATCATAAATTATTAAGGAGTTATTTAGAATAACTATTTATTTAAAAATATTATACTAAACATATAAGAAATATGTAAAAAATTAGGCAATACTCAATAAATTTAATTAAAAGCTAGACTGTGATCACCTGGTTGCCATTAAGAGCTGTGATAATCTTCTTGATGTATTCCCCAATCTCTGAAAGCTTATATTTAGCCTTAATAACTTCCTTGATATTCTCTTGATATTGTTTCTCTTTGGTGGTTCTCTTCTTCTTGGATGGGCGGTTTTCAATATCTCTGATGGATGCAACAGTCTTTCCCTGTTGGACTTTGAGGTGCTTGTAGAAGGTGTTGTATCTGGACTTGATTCCAAAGGAGGACTTGATATGCTTATGCCAGCCCTCTAATGAAGTAGTTTTTATCTTATCTTTAAAAACTTCCTAGTAGCAGTTCCAGTTGGCTTTGGCTCTGGGCTTGCTCTGGTGCTTAGTGACCTTACATCCAATCCACTGTGATTCATAATATTCAATGAAAGGGTAGAAGGCATCATCATGTTTTTTGGCATATGGATCCTGGCATAGGAGGTCAAAGGCTTTTCCAGTATGCTCTAGCTTTACAAAAGCTAGTGCTACAAACTTCTGAATTAAGAACTTGCACTTTCCTGATGTATCTAGGTGGTGGAGTTTTTTGAGCTCAGGTAGTCCCTTTAGTTGCCTGTTGACAGCCTGTTGATAATGGAAAAAACAGCCCTGGACCTCTCCATCAAAAGTGTTTACAAAAGCGTAATACTGGGCAGTTTCATAGCCCATGATTATAGTTGAGGGGCCAAGTGCTTTATCATGAGCTTCTTGTTCTGCAGCAAGGGTGGATCCATACTTTTCATCATCATCTGGATTGGCTCTAGTGTTATGGCCATGGGGACTATTTTTATTACTGGGTAGAGCTTTGATGCCCTCCTGAAGGATTTTAAAGGCCCTTGTGAGGATCTCTTCTGTTGCCCCAGGAAGCAGAAAGTAGGAAAATGGGAGCACCTTGCCTTCAATAAGAGAATGTACAACCCATAGCTGGTAAAAAAAGGTGGGGGCATACTGCAATGATACCATCACATAACCAGGTCTCTGAATCTCTTAACTGATCCAGGTTCTGTTGTGTAGAATAGCATATAATTATTGCCTCTGCTGTAAGACCATCATCATGTAAAAGGAATAACTCATCACCATTGAACATCTTTAACTCCTCTGTCAAGACTAACTCTCCTTGGACCATGGCAGATTTCTTATGGGGGAATAGATCACGCTGTTTGTCACATATGTACTTTACTAACTAGTTGCAGTCAGGGATGAGCTTCAGGTTCTCATTACTTAGGCGTGTGGTGGCCTTAACTGCCAGATCAGAAGCCTTGACGTCTTTGCGGACTGGAACTATTTGGTAGAGGTACCACTTTAGAAGCTTTTCAATAAGATTGATTGGAGGATTGCATGTGTGCTCTCCTTTTTCACTAGTGACTTTATCCCATCCTTCTGTGCTAATTCTGGCAGCGCAGCTTCTATCTTCACACACATAGTGCTTACTTCTTCCTGCTCTCTTATGATTGTTGCAATTGAAAACATAGTCATCACAGACTAAAATTGCACCTCTTTTGACAGACATTAGAGGGGGAAACCAAGGGAACTTCTTTGGGAGCTTAAAATCTCCTTTGAAGTTACATATATTGTGAACCTTTAGGGTATCCCATGGGCCAGTTGGGTCATTATTTATTATATTAAGATAAAGGTGTCAGCTTAAGCATTTTAAAGCCTTTTAACTTCTTTGTATTATTTAAGTCATAAAATTATGTTTTTTAAACATTAATATTATGCTTAGTTTACTGAAGAAATTTTTAAAAGTGTAAAATATACAAATAATAAAAATAGATCTTATTTTTATTAACTGTATTTTTGCTGAACCCCTTTTCTCTATTTAATAAGCCAAGAAATAAATATATGAGTTGCATGGGAGAGTGATAGCAGCCCCAAAGCTATAATTGCTATTACCCTATCTTTGGCTCATATATTTTAATTTCTTAGTTATTTTTAGAAAAAAGGTTGTTGTATTTAAAAGACAGATAACTCTATTTAAAATACACCCTCTAGTAAGATGCCCTACTTCATGAACTTGCCCCAATACACCACTAGAATCTTCTGATATTTCTATTTATCTGGTATCATCACATGATTTCAAATGATAAGTTATCTCAGAATATTCTGATAAACTTTCAAATGTTAGAGGTCAAGTATATAACTTCCCATCTTTCATCAAATATGAAAGATTAATGCACAGATTTTTAACTTCAAGCTCTCTTTTTATAGGCCTAACTTTTTTTTCATAAATATAAAAGAATGAATTTTGAGAAATATTTGAGCCTGATTGCACCAATTTATATAATTCTTTTCTTTTTTCTTCTTGCTCAAAAACCATTTTGAGATTATTTATATTTTTTATAAAGTTCTCATTTTCCTTTTGTTTAAATATTTTAGATAATACAACAAAATGACCATCAACAATACTTTTGCCATGACACTCTACAAATATATTAAACTTAATTGCTCCCTTTATAATTCTAGGTACCTCTTTAAAAAGGTTATATAAGAATTCATAAGATCTGAAATGATTACCATTATCAGTCCAAACTTTTAAATTTTTAATATTCTTAAATTTATCTTTTTTAAGCAGACTTATCAAACACTGACCTGAAAACAAAGAGTCATGAGATAAAATTCTAGATAAAAAGTCATGATACTCTTACTTAATTTTCTCATTTTTTTAAAAGCAATTGTAAATCCTAGTAAAGAAATAGGTATTTTCTCATAAAAACAATTATTTGTCTCTATAGGACCCCCACCTATTTTAAAGTTTTCTTTATAGTCTATTACTATAACACATGAATTATTATCAAGATTATTTATATCACTAATATATTCTTTATTTTGATGCTTATAAAACTTTTCATGTAGGTCAATAGATTCTCAATTTTCTTTGATAGATTTTGGCAATGACAACTTCTTTATACTCAAATCCTTTTTCTTTGTTTCTAATGATTTTTTAAGTTGCAAATGTTACACATATCAGTTTGTTTTTTGCTTTTAATTATATTATTAGGAATACACTTATAGTAAGTATAAAGTGAAATAGAAATGTTATTTTTTATTTTCATATCTTTGTAAATTTCTTTTTTTGTTTTTTAATAATGAGTATTTTATTTTAGTTGAGTATTCACTCAATTCTTTTTGTAATTCTTCATAAATTAATCAAGGTGATTTTTTTGTGAATTGGTTGGTTGGATATAAATTTTTTAATACATTTTTTAAAACATTTTTTATGCTTTCTTTTTTTACTGAATCATTTTTACCTTTTTTATTTTTTGAATTTAATGATACTTTTTAGAATTTTTTATTTTTTTAGAATATGAATACTCATTTTTTGTCATTTCCAACCCACAATTCCAAAGCTCTTTCAAACTGTAGCTTGATGTAACCAATGCTCATAGGGAAGGAAGGTGCTTGGCAGGAGATTCTGACATCAATTCCTTTAGGTTGTTAAGGAAATCATCTGTCTTGGAATTTTTTATGACAGGTAAGAAGGTACTTTTTATAAACTCTTTTTTTAATAAAAAGTGTTCAACAAAGCTGTTAAGATCATGCCAGCAGTAAAAAGAAATGTTTGTTTAAGCATAGAGATTCTTTCTCTCTTAGTAGAAGCCCCCAGTGAGAAGAAGGGTGTCATCTGAGGTGCAAACTTAATAGGTTCCATAATGATAATGTTTGGGTTCCTTGGCTTGGTTTGGGCAGTTCTTTCTTGGAAATAGATGTGCAATTATCAGAGGGGAGTAAAGGTATGGATTGGAAAGCAAATTTCTGTAAAGTTGAGCTGTTTAAATACCATGTTAGCTCAGCTTTTGCACTACAGGCATAAATCCCCAACTGACCCCTAATTGATCTCCTTAATTTATCAAAATCACCCCTGAAGTCTGATATCATTGTTTATTTACCCCTTTTTATATTCTGGTGAACTGTCAATATCTCGGCAGTTAGTGCTTCAATTTTGCTCAAACTAGTATCATTAGAAAGCCCTTAATCTCAGCTTTTGGAATTAAGCTGCAACTTTATATTTCAATACCAATTTAGCATCTTGAAGTGGCTTTGAATGCAAGCTTATAAAATTATTATTTGAAATAAAATATGCTAATTAACTCTTAAAGTTTGATATTTTAATCAGTAAACTACATTTAAAGTATAAATTATTATTTAGCTTAATTTTATTAAACAACTCAAAAAAATTATTTTAAAAGAAACTTAAGTCTATTATAACTTTCAACAGTTTTTAAAAAACAAACTTTATATACCTTAAATCTATCAAAATAAAACTGTTATTTTTAATCACATATACTTATACACTTATATAGTTAAATATATATCTTATTATTGTTACAACTGAACCAATGAGGATTCAGTATTTGAATTAGGGAAGACAACAGTCCAATAGAAAGGACATGAATAATAAGAATAATGTATTGTTTATTATAGAATACTGCAATTAATATACTATATGGGGAAAGCCACCGGGCCACAAGGGGGTGGCATGGTGGCATGTTCCATGTAAGGATTGGAGCCAAGGATTAACTTGTGCGGGATCAGCAGGTTGAATTGATAGCGTTCCTAATTAGGAGAAAGTGCCCGCAGTTTGACATTGCCATCATATTGGTTCATGTTAGATACATCAAGGGACAGCTCATTGAGTGTCCCCTGTGTATCATGAGATATGTTGGCAGACAAGTCTGGAAACATGGTTGCAACATTATTATTGATGCAATTACTAGCATTATTTTTATCATTTAGTTTAGGTAAATTTTATCTCTCAAAAGTTTAATTGATTAAACCAAGATTTTGCACATCTTTTTTATGTTTAGTTTTAAATTTATATATTATCTCTAGCATACAGCAAAAAATATGATTTTCATAAATAACCATATAAAGCTATTTTATTAATGTTAATTTCTTAAAATTTTGAAGAGAAAACATTTAGTCTCTTATAAATTCTTATTATATATTTTTCTATAAAATTTGAATTAAGAATAAATTGCTTATGCTAAGTAAAATCATTAAAATTTTAATAAGAGTTTATGGTTTTAATTTAAATTTTGGTTTTAATTTTTAATATTTTTACCAGATTTTTGTATAAATTAACTATAAAACTATTAATTTTATTTATCAAATGTGTAAAAAAGCCATCTGCCCTCTTTTTAAAAAGAGGGATTCAAAAATTACTCTATTTTTTATTTAAATACTTTTAAAAAAGATAATATTTTAGGTAACAATTTGATTTCCAACAAAACTCAAAATACCAGTTTTTTATCATATAATCATGTTGATTTTTTAGAATGATGTCATTTTGTGTTAATCAGGAGTCAAGAAATAACAGTATCTGAAATAAGATTATTACCAGCTTTTAATACAGTTTATTTTAGCTGTAAGTAGAGAATGCTTAATTTAATATAGGTTTTTATATTATGTCAGGACTACAGAATAATATGGTAGACTTGACTGTTATTCCCCTGGCTTATTGGTTAGACAGCCAATTGCCATACAGCTGGAAAGCTTAAAAAAGCATCAGCTGATCCCGCTCCACACTTTGGCTAATCAGTACATTGAGTAATACTCTGAAGATTGATCCTGATCTAATTCTGATCCTCCCATTGGATTGACTCTGATTGGATAAGCTTGATGATACCTGACCCCAAGCACAGAACGCCCCTCAGCCAATAAGATGAAATGCCCAAGAATAATAATGCAAGATAGTTCACTCCAAATGTTTGCGCTTAGAGACACCTCAAATTCTATGACCAATATAGAAGGTTGTTTAAGAAGAATAATGCATGATGCAAGAACCCAGTTGACAGGGTAAGAAAACTTGCGTATGTATAAACCACAAACCAGATGCTGCCAATACACTGATGAGATAAGCTGAGGTCCAGTAATATGTTGAAGTCCCATGCCAGACCAGCATAGCTGCCTAACTCTGGGGGCTGGAACTAGCAGTCTGGGGAACAGATAGGCTGACTAGTAAGAGTTGGAAGCATCAGATTATAATCTGGCAAGAGGGCTTATCCACCCTATATAAGATGCTCTCCTGATTAGAGATTGAGCAGAATAATCACCCTTGAAGATAGAGATTAAAGGATCTCTATTGTTGTATCACTACTAGCTGACGCCTAGTAGTCAGAAGTATCCAAGTAGAACACGCCACTGTTTACTTGCAGACCCGTGTGTTTTCTCCTACAGACTTGGGATATTGCCAGGCCATAGCCTCACCTAAGACCCAATTGGTAGTTACAGACTGTTGCCATACAGTCCCCTATTAACACTCACATTACCATGTCCTTTAATAAACACAATTCCTCAAGACCCCAAAATCTTGACAGTGGTGCTCACTACAAAAACGAGCTACCATTGGAGTCAAGTCAAGGCGCTGCCTTGCCTCTTTCCTGCCCTAGCTTTATTGATAAGTATGGGGGGATGCATGGACACTAGTGACACCAAAAGGGACACTAGTCTCTGCCTGGCAATTACGCCACACCAAGCTGTTGAGCTCCAAGATGACTTCCTTCACTTGGACCCCGCCAATGTCCCAGGACACACCAACCTTGCCAGTATTTCTTAGAAGAGGTCCGCGCCATGCTAGGCGCACTGCTCCACGGTTGTCAACATAAAGGGGCCCAACAGGAGACAGAGTTCATGCTTTTTAGCTACACTCTGAATGCTGCTGACCTTTGGACTGCATATTGCCAGTACCAGGAGGTAAACAGCATGCAGATCAGTCAGCTGTTAAACAAAGAGAAGGGACAAGTTGAAGACTTCTTGTCTTACTTTGTTCACCCAAGCATCAAGCACTTGCAGTGACTGGTTGCAAGACAAAGCTTAGAACTTACAGAGCTAGGGGCTAGCTGCAATGAATTGCAGGAAGCCCACTTGGCTACAATTCATAAGCTAAACACCAACTTTGACTTGTTACAGGGTATCCTGAGAAATCTGTTCAATACCACCAATCATGACCACTTCAGGGTGGATGAGATTGTGCAGCAGTTCAACTCTCAGGTTAGACATATTGTTTCCAATTGCTTTGAGAGCACTGTCATAACTTCACAGTGGATCATCAATTGACAACTCACTGTATTAGCCTTACCTGTAGGGTTGACAAGTTGGTCCAGTACCCAAATCAGAGTAAAGAGTCTCTTGATAAAGAAACTCTTTGCTGTATGCTGGACAACACAGACAATAGAAGTATCAACTGGTATAACAAGTTAGTGGCTTATGTTAACAAGCTGGCAAGTAAGCTTGGCGGCCTGAGAAATGGGAAGTTCCCTATCCTGCTGGGTATTGCTGCTCAGGAACTTTCCTCTGATCCCCACAACTGTTGCCTGTACCACAACACCTATGTGGATAACAAAAAAATCTTTGGGAGACCATCAAAAGCGTACAAGAGCTTGCCAGCTTGCTTTACAAGGATCTTGAGTCCGCACACAAATGGATCACCCACCTGGAGGAAGGCCACATGAAGGACAAGCAACGTCATGGTATGCTAACCTCTACGGTTCTTATGCTGGAGAAAAACCACAGCAATCTACTGGAACAGCTGGTACAAGAACGTGCAGCTAAGAAGGAGATGAAACTTAAGTTTGCTACAAGACTAAGCAAGCTTGGGACTCAGGCTAGTGGAGCAGGCAGTAGCAGCTCTGTCCAAGGCCTGTCACCCCTCCCTGCCTCTTCTTTGGAAAGACAATAGTCTTCCTCTCCTGATTACTTCTATGAAGTAGGTTCTAATTGCCAGAGTAACGGCTCTCAGTACACGCGTAATGTGCCCATGGGAGTTGCAGCACTGCCTCCTCTCACGCCAATGACCTCCACCAGGCTTCCTTCTATTCCTGTCAGAAGACCAATGATCATTCCTATAAAAGATACTTTGGCATCCAACCATAAGTTCAACCCCTTTAATTTTACCTAAATTTGATCATAATGGAAACATTAGAACGTTCAACGGCTATTTGAGATGTCCATGAGAGGGTCTGTGGGGTTCCTGGTCACCAGTCCCCAAAGTGTGTCCTGGGTTGTAGCCAGGGACTGGCTTGGAGGAGTTGTCATTCTCCAATAGTGGTGAATGGTTGGTGAGGAGCTTATACTTGGTTTGCATAAGGGCAAACTCCCCCAGTACCTTCCCAATTACTAAGCAAGCGTCTCCACCGTACACTTGTACTTCATCAGGTGCCAGCCCTTCTGTAGGCTGATACCAATCCTGTAATAGTCTTGCAAACTCTCCCCCAATGAACTCTCTTCCCCTATTTGTCATTTCCAAATGCCTTGTCACCTTCTCCCACTCCTCCTGGGCGGATTTACTAGAGGAAAACTTCCTGCACCCTAGGCAATAGGATTCCTTGTCCCCTGGGCTATGATAGAAAATATAGGGTAATTGACTCATGGGACTTATATTTTCTCTTCACACGGGAAATTTGGATAGGGGTTGTAATATACGCTTTATTCACAGTCAGAAGGAAGATACCCTTAGAAATCTTCTGATATATGGCCTTGGGATAGGGAGTAATAAAGGGTTTGTGCCAATACTTGGAGTCCTTCAACAATCTCTTGGACTCCTTGTACTTGGTCTTTGGCTCCTGCTCCTGCTCCTTGGTCTTGGGCTCCTGCACCTTAGTTGTGGGTTCCTGTGTTCTAATCTTATGCTCCTGTGGTCTGGCCCAGCTCTGGCTTCCTATCCTTGGTCTTCTGCTCCTTCTGTAGCTTTTGAGGCCTTTGTAATCCACTTCATCCAGTCCCTGAAGAGTCTCAGTTAGCTCTCCCTTTTATAGCCCCTTGTTTCAGACCAAAAAACTTTCTTAGAACTCTGGTTCTTTAAAGGTTAAACTATCCTGTTTTTCTTCTTCTATAATATATTAAACCTTTACACTTACTTCCATCAATGAAAGCCCTGAATTTTCTGCTTCTGCTCCTCATTTTTTAGGCTTTAACTCTCAAATTAAAGCCCTTAAAACACTGATTAAATAAACTTTGGCTTGCAGCCAATCATATGCCTCAATTCAACGGTTTTGCCAAAAAGGTTTCCCCGGATGACCCGTCCTTGACCCTGGCTTGAACCTGAGGCTGTCTTGCTCCGGGTAAACAACTGCTCTGTGTTTCAAACAGTTTTGCCGTAATTCCTGTCACGTTTCCCTGGAAAATCTTGAGCGCTTCCACATATGGGTCATTATTTGTTAGATTAATCTGTTTCCTATTAACTGTGCTACTTAAAACTTTAAAATTTTGTTTTAATTTTCTTATCAATAAATTTAAATAATTATAACAATTTTATCAAAATAAATCTTATTTAATCCTTATAATATAAAAACCTATATTAAATTAATCATTTTCTACTTACAGCTAAATTAAACTGTATTAAAAGCTAGTAACAATCTTATTTCATATACCATTATTTCTTGAAAGCTGATTAGTACAAAATGACATCATTCTAAAAAGAGCAACCTAAAAATACAATAAAAACTGATATGATGCTTTTTGTTGGAAATCAAATTGTTGCCTAAAATCTTAGCTTTTTTAAAATATTTAATTTAAAATATACTAATTTTTGTATCCCTCTTTTTAAAAAGAGGGTAGATAGCTTTTTTGCATATTTAATAAATATTAAATAATTTTGGATTTTTTAAAAAAAATCTAGTA